>OX393579.1:33633016-33769166 GCA_947652605.1 Elmis aenea | reverse complement strand
TTGGTTGAAGAAGATGGTCCAGCATGAAATATGGAAATCAATTTGTTTATATCAGGGCTTTGATATGAGGAGAATGGTCTCTGTCATGCATAAGCATGCAACAGAGAAAGCGAATTGACGAAGATTCCAATGACGAAGACCTACATTTTTAAAAAGTTAAATGCCACACATTAAAAAAAATTCCTTATCGCTTTAAACTGTCTTCGAAGTTCAATTCAAGATTTGGTTCAGCGGTATGCTTATCCAAGTGTAATAAGTAGGTACACCAACGGCAAGTACTACTCCACACTCTGATACCACATCGCTCTCCGACCTCGATGCTCCAAACAACCCTACTTTCTTGCAACCAAATTATTCGTACAATTTACAATATACTTTCACAGGCAATGAATTATTTACAAATTAATGATTACACTGATAAATTAATTTAATTAAACTAAAAATTCCCTTCACCTGTCAAATTTGCGTTTTCAACCAATCACTAATCTTAAATCTTTTAGAGACTACCAATAAGAGCAATATTACACGGTAATAATTTTACATTCCTCTGCCAGGAGTTGATCCTCCTGTCAAATTTGCGTTTTCGACCAATAACAAACTCATTTAAACGGCCAATAAACATAATCATACACTGATAATTTACTTTTCGCAATTAATAGATTTTCATGCGTTTATTGGTCGTTTCTATAAGAAATCTGAGTTTTTGATTGGTGGAAAATATAAATTTGGAGAGGGAATAAGGTGTTTTGGTCTTGATAATTTTTTGACAGATGTCGGCGACCAATAACGTTACTTTATTATAGATTAAACCACACCCCTGACACACCACTCTGACAGTACTTGTAACATTTGACATAACAGATTATGTATGTACCTAAATACTATTTGGTTCATTAATTTTTATTAAAATATAATTCTTGAATTAAAAATTAGTTATAAATGATCTATTAATAATAACAATCGCAGTAAGTAGTAGGTATACTTTAATTTACCTAAATTAAACAACATTTTAATTTGACAGATAGGTTAGGTGAAGGAAATTTTCTGACAAAATATAACTCGTGCATTGCAAACAATCTATAATTTTCAATGCACTTGTTATATTACTACTGATAATAAAGCTTCATAATTCTATATACTTTTTTTAAAATATTATATTAATACTTGAGGAGCAACTTATCAAAAGGCATTAACTAGTGATGTACCGAGTCCAAAAATTGCCGGGTACCGGGTACCGAGTAATGGGGCAATTCAAAATATTTACCCGGCCGGGTACCCGGCCGGGTACTGGGTAATCGGTAGATTTTGTGCAGGTGTTCGTCATACGTCGAAGATCATCGAAAAGTACAATCGGGGAGTTCCCCGAGTTGTGTTCTTGCTGCTAGTTGCTGTTGTTTCGTTCATGTACAACTATCAAGTCAGGTTAAATTATTTAATAAAAAATGAGTGTGGTTTGGAACTATTTTAAGATATCTGCTGAAAATAATTCAAAAGCAGAATGCAGTTTATGTGGCGCAATGTTATCTCGAGGTGGAAAAAATTTAAAGACATTTGGAACATCGACTTTGCTAAAACATTTACGATTAAAACATTCTGAGCATAGTGAAAGTAACGTATCTACAGATAGTGACAATGTTATTGTTAAGAAACAAAAAATAGACGATCATACTCCGGGACCTTCGCGTCCAATTAAACAGCAAACATTGGCGCAATGTTTAGACAAAATTAACTTATGGGACATTAACAATATAAAAGCAAAAAAAATTCATTACAAAATTGGCGAAATGATAGCTGTGGATAACCAGCCATTTTCAATAGTCGAGAATGTTGGATTTATTAGTCTTTCGAAATCCTTAGAGCAACGATATAAAATACCTTCACGAAAATATTTTTCAGAAAATGTTATTCCTACTATATACGATAAATGTTGTTTAAAAATTCGTGATTTAATTAATATTGAAAAGTCACAACTGAATTTGATTTCCTTGACATCTGATATATGGACCTGTTCTGAAACCAACGAAAGCTTTATAAGCCTCAGTGGACATTGGCTTAATGAAAAATTTGAAAAAAAGTGCGTGGTTTTAAATGCTCGTTATTTTCCTGGAAGCCATACGGGTACTGCCATTAGTGATTCATTAGGCGAAATGCTACAGTCCTGGGAATTAGATGCTGAAAAAACAACATACACGTATTGCTTCGGGACAATGCGCGTAATATGATCAGTGGATCAAACATTGCCCATTTAAGAAATGAGTCCTGTTTCATCCATAGTATTCAGTTGGTAATTCATGACAGCATATATTCACAAAAATCTATTTCCGACATTATTACAAAGTGTCGCAATATAGTAACTCATTTCAATCACTCGCAAGTAGCTTGTACGAAGTTAAAAGAAATTCAAACCAAATTTTTGCTTCCACAACACAAATTAGTACAAGACGTAGTCACGAGGTGGAATTCGACCTATCATATGTTAAAGAGGATATTAGAACAAAAACAAGCCATCACACTATATTCAACAGATCATAACATACCAAACTTGAGTGCAGCCAATTTTAAGTTAATTGAAAACATAGTTTTTTTATTGGAGCAATTTTACAATGTCACGGTGGAAGCCAGTTCAGAGGAAGCTCTTATTTCCATGGTGATACCGAATGTGGCTACTTTAGAACGCTTTCTCAGCAAAAAACTATCCGAAGAAGGAACGGTAACCGTCAAAAAAGATATGCTAAAATCTTTAAAAGCCCGATTTGAAAATGTGAAAAAAAATAAGTTGTATGTAATAGCCACAGTATTAGACCCCCGTTACAAACTTAAATTTTTAGAGTCGAATACCCAAGTTATTGCTAAAAATTGGATTATAGAAGATATGAAAAACATTTCACCAGTAAGTATTGATATTGATGAAAATAATGATAATAAACAACTCGCAGAACAAGAAAAAAGTAATGATAAAAATTAAGATGTGTGGAGTTGTATAGATGAAATTTTATGTGAAAATTATTCCAACGAAGAAGAGTCCTATAATGTGGAAAATTCAACAGATAAGGATCAGATTGAACTTTTAAATTTTCTTAAATATCCTAACGTTCCTCGCACAGAAAATCCGTTGGTTTGGTGGTCAAAAAATGCAGGTGTATATCCAAAATTATCAAAATTGGCTAGAAAATACTTATCACCACCCCCCAGTAGCATACCCAGTGAAAGAATGTTCAGCGAGGCAGGTATTATTTATGAAGAAAGAAGAAATAAACTTCTCCCGCGAAACGCAGAAAAATTATTATTTCTGCATTATAATCTGCAATTATTAAAATTTAATTATTAAATATAATTTATGGATGTTTTTTAATAAAGAGTTATTTTTAAGTTTTTGCTATATATTATGTATTTTAGTTAAATGTTTATAATACACAGAATTTTATTTTTTATATTTTGTTATGCCTTAAAATTAAGTGTATTTGTTGTATTTTTTTGAGTTGTAATAATAAAACAATATTTTTTTAATTTTTTTACGCATCAAAAACTTCATTACCCGGCACCGGATCCCAAAAATTTTTGCCGGTTCCGGGTAATTTCCGGGTACCGAAAATGTCGCCGGGTATGCCGGGTACCGGGTAATTTCCGGGTACTCGGTACATCTCTAGCATTAACGGCCGGTTGTACCGCTCAATCTTAAGATTCATCTTAGCTAATACCAATTTTAAGTTTAACTTACAATCTGTTGCACAGGTAAATTTTAGCATTGTCTTAGCTAAGTTTTGCTTAAAATCAATTTCTATGTTGCAACGTTGTATAAATCTAGGGTTTTTTGCCACTCAATTTTAAGTTGGCAATAAATTGATAATTATTTATAAACGAAAAAGAAGAAGAACTACATTGAGGTTAGATTACTTTCGCGTTTTATTTGTTTTGTTCCTGTTTTGCCAAATTTTGTGTGATAATCTGATAATATAATTATGGAAAAAAAACGTGTTAACTATACGAGGAAAGAAAAGGATGTTCTTTCTGAACTTGTACAAAAACACAAACACATTGTGGAAAATAAAATTACAAACGCAGTATCGAATAAACAGAAAGAGGCAGCCTGGAACAGCATTGCCGTTGAATTTAATTCCCGAGGGTTAAGTATTTATCGTGAAATGGAATCCTTAAAAAAACAGTGGGCCAACTGTAAGCAGGAAGCCAGGAAATTTGCAGCAACCCAGAGAAGAGAAATATATCGAACAGGAGGTGGACCACCCCCAGCTCTAGCTAATAATAATGAAAAAGTACTGTCGATTATAAAGGAAAAATCTATTAGTGGTATGAAAAATGATTTTGATTCAGATGCTATTGAAGGTAAGTGTGATAGTAAAATTTAAATGTGATCTCATGCTACTCGTACAGAAATATTGTTTAATGATTTATTTTGTTACTGATGAAAGAGAATTTTATTATTTTTGAAAAAGATACAAGTATGATCCTATACAGTGGAGTGCAATATAATGGGTAATTAGCCTATATTTCATTATGTTGAAATTTTGAGCTAACTTGAATATGTAAAGAGGATATGAAAAAGTTATTTAGAATAATTGTTGATAATTTAATGTTGTTCATTTTAAATTTAACACTATTTTGTTTTAGTGAATATTATGAAAACACAAAATACACTTGAAGTAAATAGAATTACACCAATAGAAATTGAAATAATTGAAGAACATGTATCGACTCCTTCTACTGAAAGCATAGAAGAAACAGGAGGTCAGATTGTTTTAACAAATAAAACCACAAACATTGGAACTCCATGGGCCCAAAAAAGACGCCCAAAATTGGATGAAAAGCTGAATCCAGTGGATAAAGCCAAACTAGAAGTTTTAAATCTTCAAAAAAAATTGTTAGAACAAGAATTAAAACAAAAAGAAAATTTATATTTAGTTGAGTATGAGCATAAAATAAAAATCTATAATATTGAAGAGGAAAATTTGAAATGCTCCTGCAAGAAAAATGGCAATAATTAATTTTGTTTGAATATTTTTTTGTTGTTTTTATTATGTATTTATGTTAGAATATCTTTTTATTTATTATTTTAATACGTACCCGTTTATGTGAAAACAAGGTTGTGATTTATTTTGTTTTTGTTTCTAAAACTATGTTCAATGCACCTGTTTCTATAGTCTGATTAAATTTGTATATAGTTTTTTTTTGTTTAATAAATATTTTTGTTTCAAACTAAAATTGTATTAATTATTACCTTAATTTATGTCTACAATATTTTTTTAAAGTCAAGGATAAAGAAAAATTGTTTGAAAAATATGTATCTAAACAAATTTATTGAGTTTTAACATGTATGTACAAAATTCAATATAGACGTTTATTATTTATTATCTTGAAAAATAAGTTTCCACTAATTGTCTTCTTAATTCATATCTATTGTCTTCAATACGTACTTCATTGATAATTTGTCCATTACGAATCAATTCTTGTAATTCATGATTAAATATATCATTTTCTGCTGGTGGTTCTTCTTCTCCCTGTAACCTTGCTATATTGTGTAATACAGCAGTAGCAATAATTACTGGCAAAACATTTTCTAATTTGAGTCGTATGCCATAAGCCATGACAGGAAACCTACGCTTCCATACTCCAAATAAATTTTCCACCTTGACCCTAGTTGAAATATGACTTCTATTGTAATTATTTTGAGCTCTGGTGTTAGGTTCTACGTAAGGAGTGACTAAATAATTTGTGTTCATATAGCCACTATCTCCTAAAAAGTTGTTTACTAAATTAATATATTTATATACATAAAGGATGAATTTTAGTGGTGGATTGTTTGATATTTTCTAAGCTAGAATTAGTTGGTAAGTTAAGTAGTTACATATAAATTACCTAATAAAATTCCATTACCAAAATTTCCACGTTCAAAATTAAATTTTAATTGTGAATTATTAAATACTGTAGCATCATGTGTAGATCCAGGCCATCTTGCTACAATATCACGAAATAATAAATTTGCAGATGAAACAGCTTGTACATTTATAGAAAAATAGCTTTTACGATTACGAAATAATTCGGCATCATTTCCACCTAAAAACCTTCAATTACTAAAAAGTCTGCATTTAATGAAATTATCCTACCTGGCGATAATATTTTAACATGCGTGCCATCGATTGCACCTACCACTCGTGGAAATGCAGCAATTTCAAAAAAATTGTTTTGTTCTGCTGCTATTTCCACCCCATTTCTTGGCATGTTTATGAACCTTTCTTTTAGCCCAGCAATTACACGTGACACTTTTGATACAGTTCGTGAAACCGTAGACTTATCGGCTTGAACAAAATCACCTATTGATAACAGATGGTTCCCAGTTGCATAATATCTTAGAGTGAGCAGTATTTGATTGATTGGGCTTAAAGAATTATTGCTAAAATTTATAATATTGTTCAAACCAAATAGAAAACTCTTAAATCTTACTTACATGTCATATATGTACTCTAATTGATCTTCAATTAAGTCTAAAAGAAACAAAACACTTGGTTTTGTTGGGCGAAATCTCGTAAAAAATTGTAGTGGCGATAATGTATTAAAAAAATCTTGTCTCACGTATATATGCTTTGGTATTCGTATATTTAAATCTACTCCATCTACATTGTTCACTATATCCATATTTTCCATTTCAGAATTAACGCTTTTAAAATTTAGAAATGACAAACAACAAAACAAAACAGATGTAACTAAATTTGAGGTTGTTAGAAAGTATATCTTAGGTCGCCAATATCGGCAACTTAAGTTTAAGATCAATATTCTTCTATTTAAGTTATAAATATGACCTGTGCAACAGGAATAAGTAAAAAATGGATCTTAAGATAAATTTTCATCTTAAGTTGTCGCTGTACAACCGGCCGTAAGTCCATCTAGATATAAAATCGAGTTTGATACGGTTATGAATAAATTTCTATTTGTTTTATAGTTCTGTATATTTAGAATGCTTCAAACTGCATTCAAACAATATAAAATACATCACTAAAAAGTATTCAAGAAATAAAAGCCAAAGGTTGTATTTGCCATCAGACCTAAACATTAATAAACTGTTCCATTTATATAATAATACTGTCACCGACGATTTACAAGTAAAAAAAAAACATTTTTTACAAAGATATTTGAAATTAAATTCAACTTGGGCTTTGCGATAGTCAACTTTTTTGTTTCTTATGGCCGCCATATTGGATTTTTACACCATCAGACAGACAAAAAAATTAGCTTTTCAGATTGGCAACCAACATACCTTTTTTCTTTCAAAAAACTTGTTGGAATTTTAAAATTTGTGTAAATAATTCATAAAATCGAGAATGCTCTGAAAAACAATTGAAATTATAATATAAATCAAAGTGACACAACATTTTATAGGTCTAATAAAATAACGAAAGAACAATAAATTTAAAACACCAGATAAATAATTATTTTAATTGTTTAAAGTGCGCGCCGTTATGTATGATGTATTGGTTAGTCCTCAGATTCATTTCGTCCACTGCCTTTAGGATAGTTTGTCTCGAAATAGAGTCGAAAGCATTTTTGATTTTATGGCGAAGAAATTCAATATTTTCCGTTGGGGTTGCATAAACAACATCAATGTAAAAGTAATTCCTAGGCATTAAGCATGGCGATCGCGGAGGCCAATGAACAGGACCAAACGTACCAAGTCATGCATTTTGAAACCGTACAACCTAAATTAATATCCTTTTACAATGCGGGCAATGAGGACCAGCTCCTTCATGCTGAAACTACTGATGATTTTGAATTGTTAATAATGGCAATTCGCCTAACATATCTTCTAAATATTTTTCCAACAATCTTAATTTCGTTATCATTAGACCTATAAAATGTTGTGTCACTTTGATTTATATTATAATTTCAATTGTTTTTCAGAGCATTCTCGATTTTATGAATTATTTACACAAATTTTAAAATTTCAACAAGTTTTTTGAAAGAAAAAAGGTATGTTGGTTACCAATCTGAAAAGCTAATTTTTTTGTCTGTTTGATGGTGTAAAAATCCAATATGGCGGCCATAAGAAATAAAAAAGTTGACTATCGCAACTTGAAATCTAGAAGGCTTAGAAAATTTATGTTGACGTCATCAAACCCAGGACGGTCAAAAACATAAAGTTACCAAGTTTAAATGAAATAGCGTCAATGGTAGGGAAGATAATAATATTTTTCTAAAATCACATTTTTCAGTTTTTTGTAATAAATAATCAAAAACGAATCAAAATATCCAGGATTTCTTTTCAGATATTCCACAACAAATTAAAAAACCTTGGTAACTTGTACCACATGAGTTTTGTAAGGTTTTACACCTTGTTTGGTTTTTGTTTTCATAGCCTATGATTTTCTTAGAAAAAAAACCTAAAAAACCTTCATAACTTGCGTATTATTAAAAATAAATACATCGACCCTTATACGGGGTGCTCATTTTTCTAACCTGTTGTATGGGTAACTCCGTTAATATTAGATACAGAAACGTTTAAATTAGCAAATTTGTGCAGAATTTAAAGGGGAATCTGATGCCATTTTCAAATTTGACCTACGTCATCAACATTTTGAAATATTTTGAAAAAACTGAAAAAGGTCGATTTTTTCAAACTTGAATAATTCCGTAACCATATGAGTTAGAACCAAAATAAAAATTTGCTTTTATAGATGTTATTACGTAGATTTTAAATATGTTAACGAAATTTTTATAGCACTCTCGATTTCCGAGTTATAGCACAAACTTGTATTTTTTTATATGGAAGTCATAGTTGGCTATGGTCTTATTAAAAAGGTTATTTTTTTCTCGTTTCAATGATATAAGGGTTGTTATGCTTTACTTTTGTAGTTTTTCTTTAAATAAGCAAAAATCATTTTACATGTTCACTGCCTACTAATAGATGGGAGTTATCCCGTGTTGATGTTCTTTTTTTTTCGATGTGACATTTAAAAGAGTTGTCTCTTATCGTTAGTGTAGCAGTTATTAGCCACTTACAAATTTTAAAAACAAAACCTCGTTTGTCAAATAAAATTTATTGTTTGTTATACGTATAAATCTCTCTCTCGTTTTGAAGAAAATTTTTGTTTGATTTTATTATAAATTTCAAAAACAATGTTTTCTAATGAAGAAAGAAACGACATGCTTTTTTATTACTAGGCTTGTAATAGAAATAGTAGAAATTCAAGTGAAATGTATTTGCAAAGATTTATGGAAAGAAGGCAACCAACAAAGAAATTATTTTCGTTATTAGAAACCAATTTAAAAAATTCCAAAGGTTTGAAAATTAAATTTAAGCAAGAAGATGAAGAGATAGTCCGTCCTGGAATATGTAAATTATAAACCAACATCCATCTACCCGGGAGTTGTCCCTTGAATGTGATGTCAACTGAAAAGGCTGTAACTGGCTAAAAATTGCTACACTAACGATAAGAGACAACTCTTAAATGTCACATCGAAAAAAAAAGAACATCAACACAGGATAACTCCCATCTATTAGTAGGTAGTGAACATGTAAAATGATTTTTGCTTATTTAAAGAAAAACTACAAAAGTAAAGCATAACCCTTATATCATTGAAACGAGAAAAAAATAACCTTTTTAATAAGACCATAGCCAACTATGACTTCCATATAAAAAAATACAAGTTTGTGCTATAACTCGGAAATCGAGAGTGCTATAAAAATTTCGTTAACATATTTAAAATCTACGTAAAAACATCTATAAAAGCCAATTTTTATTTTGGTTCTAACTCATATGGTTACGGAATTATTCAAGTTTGAAAAAATCGACCTTTTTCAGTTTTTTCAAAATATTTCAAAATGTTGATGACGTAGGTCAAATTTGAAAATGGCATCAGATTTCCCTTTAAATTCTGCACAAATTTGCTAATTTAAACGTTTCTGTATCTCTAATATTAACGGAGTTACCCATACAACAGGTTAGAAAAATGGGCACCCTGTATATTTGGAATGAGGAATTTAAATAGGTCATAGCCAACTATCGTTTCCATTTAAAGAAAGTTAAGTTTGTGTCATAACTTTTTAACGGCGAGCGTTTTTTTTTTTCAAATTTGACATAAAAATATTCAAAAATAATCTTAATAAATATTTTTGATATTTACAACAATAACGGAGATATGACACATTATTAATATGACAAAAAAACACTTTTTATTCGATAACTCGAAAACCGGAAATGATAGAATATTTTTGAAAACGGTTCTGAGTTTGTCTCAAAAAACTGATCATTTTTGGTAATTTAACCGTTTCTCTATCTTAAATATTAACCGAGATATCCATGCAATCCCATCGAATTTGGACCACCCTGTACATAGTTATCATCAAAAAGCATAAAAAATGTATATTTGTTTAAAAAAAAGGTCTTACGAATTATCTCGTAGTTGGCTTATGTAACAGAAATCTCTTCGCGGAAGCCAACTACGAGTTAATTCGTACACATACACGCTTAGACCTGTTGCTTTGCTAAAGTCACTGAATCAGAGATATGCGTCCATATTCGTCAGTAGTATCTCAGATATTGTCGAGTGCATCACATTTACGTCTTTCTCGAGTGTGTTGTTTTATAATTATTGTTATAATTAAATTATCAAGAACCCAATATGAGTAATAAAAGACCACTGACTCAAAATGAACTTGAGTACTACGCTAATCTAAGTGATTCAGAATTTGACGAGGTGTTTGGCGAGGATAGTAACGACAGTAGCGATTATGAACCTTCTGAGAATTCAAGTGATAGTGACGATGAAGTCGTCTCCGAACCTGAAGTTGTTCCCGAACCTGATGATAATGACGATGATTCCCAAGCAACAACATCAAATGCGAATGATGGTTTGTGGACAGAAATTCAACAAAATCCTGAATTATTTATTTTCCAAGAAAATGGTGTGAAATTGGATACGTCAAATTTTACAGTGCAAGCGCTGGTGGACTTATTTTTTTCGGAAGAGTTTCTTGCATTACTGGTCGAACAAACTAATTTATATGCTGCGCAAGAAAGTGCAAAACGCAAAGGAATAAAAAAATCTAACAGGATATCAAAGTGGACAGACGTCAGTGCTGCAGAGATGAAAGTTTTTATTGGACTTTTGTTACAAATGGGGCCTTGTTCTTTTCCATCAATTGAACATTACTGGAGCACAAACAAGCTATATAATGTAAAGTTTTGGCGCTCAAATATGAGTCGAAATCGATTCCAGTTGTTACTTCGTTATTTTCATTTGGTTGATAACTCAATACCATCTGCCGACAGATTATACAAGGTGAGACCAATACTAAATCATTTCAATAATATTATGCGTGAAAACTATGTACCAGATAAAAATATTTGTATTGACGAATCCATGATGCTGTGGCGTGGAAGATTGCATTTTCGCCAGTACATAAAAAATAAAAAACACAAATACGGTGTCAAACTGTATGAACTATGTGAGTCTGACGGTCTTGTAATGAAAATAAAGATTTACAGCGAAAAATCTGAGGAAATTGATCATAATTTAGGTCACACTACTGATGTTGTGTTACATTTACTTGAGGACTATCTCTATATGGGATACACGGTTTATATGGATAATTTTTATAATTCTGTTGCTCTTACGAAACTGCTAAATACCCGAAAAACGTATGTGTGTGGAACCCTACGAAATAACAGAAAGGGAAACCCCACAGATGTGGTAAATCGTAAACTGAAAAAAGGAGAGTGTATTTGGCAGCAAAATGGTCCAGTTACTGTATGCAAATGGAAAGACAAACGAGATTTCCTTACCATTTCAAACATGCATGTTGTTGAATTTGTAGAGGCTACCAATCGCAATGGAAAACCTTCTATGAAACCTAATATAATACGAGATTACAATAAAGGAATGTCTGGCATTGACCGATTAGATCAAATGCTGTCGTACTACTCATCTCTAAGAAAGACTATTAGATGGCCCAAAAAGGTTTCACTACATATTATGGAGATATTTATACATAATGCGCACAATATTTTTCAGAAAGTAACTTCTTCTAACATAAAACTGATAAAGTTTAGAGAAGAATTCGTCGTCGCGTTGATTGGAGAAGAGATTCAACCAGTTTCGAAAAAAAGTAGATTGCAAGAGCTCCATTATTTAGAGAGTCTGCCACCTACCGAAAAAAAAACAGCGTCCGACAAAGCCATGTCGTATATGTACCCAAGCAAAAAAAAAAACGCCGCGAAACGCGTTATTTTTGTCCGGCCTGTGGAGAAGCCAACCCTTTGTGTAAAAGATTGTTTTAAAAAGTTTCACAAACAATAAAAATATTCTTTTACTTCTTGATTTTGAATAAATTTTTTATAATTATATTTTCTGTTCATTTATATAAATTTTCTGTTCATGTAAGCCAGCATTGATTTTTTGTTCTCTTCCCAGAAGCCACCTATCCATAAATACGCTTATATTCTACGAGTATAATCGTAGCTACACGAATATGGCAAGTAAACACAGTACGAGATAACTCGTAGTCGGCGTCCTAGACAAGAACGCAATCTACGAGTTATCTCGTAGTTGGCAGTCAATGTGTTAAAGAAAACTAAATTTGACGACACCACCACAACTGTTCGACTATTTGCTGATGGTTGTGGTGGGCAAAACAAAAATCAACACGTAATTCACGCTTTGGCTTTTTGGCTTCAGAAAGGAGCTCCTCAAAATGTAACCAATATCGTCATTTACTTTCCTGTGCGTGGGCATTCCTATCTGCCAGCTGAAAGGGTTTTTGGCCGCGTTGAAAAAAAATTACGTTGCTTATCAGATATTTTAACGCCTGATCATTATGATAAAATTTATCAAGAAGTAGGTGGTACTGTTAGAATTTTGAGAAGAGACTGGTACATTAAAAATTTTAAGGAACTAACAAGTATTCTAAAGAAAATTGATGGAATTAGTGAGATGAAACGAATATTTTTACAAAAAGCAAAAACTAATCAGTCGTTTTGGGGTGTAAAAATTAAAGCAGAACCTACCTGCCGCTGTGATGATCCATCGAAAAAAATTTCGCCTATAAAGCGTGACTTTAATTTGAGACGGGACGTACCAGAACGAAGCATTCTACCTTTATCAAGTAGAATTAAAGAGGAAAAAATGAATGACGTTGTTAGATTATTGAAGACGAGGTTTGGCGAGAAGTGGCAGGATATGGAAGAGTTATTTTTTTAGCAATGTCATAAATAATCAACAGGAATCTAACCCAGAGGAAGATCAGGATCCGAAATTTTGTGATTGTTTACAAGAGGAACCTGGGTTAGATAGAATATAGATAAATGTTTTTTTTTCGAAAACGCAAACCAAACAAAAACCAAAGAAGTAAATAAACCAACTTTAGATTTGTACATTCAGTCAACAGAAGAAAAACAAATGGATGAATTAGTAAAAGTAATTAACCAATTGGTGAAAGAAGTTAAAAAGATAAGGGAAGAACAAAAAGCATTTAGGGAGGAATTTATTGCAACAAAAAAAGAAAACGAAGAGCTTAGAAAAAAGATGCTCAGTTTAGAAAACAGAATAGAAAAAAAAGAAAAAAAAGAAAAGAAATATAACATTGTGATAAAGGAAGCAAAATTTGATAAAAGTAACGGGACAGCAGGTATGGAAGAATTTCTAGATCAAAATTTGGGAGTCAAAGTAGATATCAAACAGATGTATTAGGTGGGTCAAAAATATGGAAAAAGCATGACAATAGCAACCATAAGTAAATGGGAGGACAAAATAAAGATAATGCAGAATAAGAGCAGATTAAAGGGTCAAAACGTTTACATAGACAATGACCTAACAGTAAAAGAAAGAGAAATACAAAGAAAAATCAGAGAAGAGGCAGAAAAAGAAAGAAAAACAGGCAAGAACGTCAGAGTAGCTTACCAAAAACTAATAGTAAATGATAACATATGGCTATGGAATAAAGAGAAAGAGGAGCCAGAGCAAAAAACAGACCCAAAAAACTAAGGTCGGAAAACAAGTTACAGAACAAATTGCACGAACCCAACACGAAAACGGACAAGAATAAGGAAAAACAGATAGCAATCAAAGCACGAGATATTAACAATGACAAAAATAGAGATAGGAAAGACAAAATAAGAATACATCAAATGGAAAGACATAAAAAGGCTAGCACAAGACAGAAAAACATGGAAAAAAATCAGCACAACACAACTCAACAGACACCTAACAGTAGAAGGACTCATGACTAAATAAATAAAATCTACATTTAAATGATAACGAAAGTATGCCTTCAAGAGGCAGCGCCGAATTCGACAAACTATATAAAGTACGTCCACTTGTAAACATTCTAAACGAAAGATTTCTAAATTCATTTACTCCGTTTAAAAACCTATCAATTGACGAAAGTATGGTGGGTTTCAAAGGTCGTTCATCCCTAAAACAGTACATGCCGGCGAAACCCATCAAAAGAGGATTTAAAATTTGGGTTATTGCTTGTTTCAAAACTGGATACAATTTAGGTTTCAAAATTTACGAAGGTAAGGAAATAAACACTCCAAACAATTGTTTGAGTCTAGGCGAAAGAACAGTATTATTAATGTCTGAACCTTTTCACAACAAAGGATACTGCTTATATTTTGACAACTTTTTTACCAGTTTTCCCCTGCTTCGAGAGTTACTTCATAAAGATACATTTGCTTGTGGAACACTACGACAAAATAGAAAGTATTACCCTAAAGACAAACTGTCATCTGATAGGTTTTTACATCGAGGTGAATACGATTTCTGTATGTGTGATGATATATCTATTTGTAAATGGAAAGATCGGGGAACAAAGTGCGTTCTTTTGACTAGTAATTTTCACAACCCTTCCACCAAAACTACCGTCCTTCGAACAAATTCAACAGGGGATCGCGAACAAATAAATTGCCCACAAGTAGTTAGTGATTACAATATAAATATGGGAGGGGTTGATAAGTTCGACCAATATATGTCAGCATACAATGTATCTTGGAAGAGTAGGCGTTGGTGGATGAAACTGCTATATTTTTTCATTGATGCATCAATTGTCAACAGTTACTTATTATATAAATACAATATTTTACAAAGTAACAACAAAACTAAACACATGACGCATTTAACTTACCGTAGTATTTTAGCTAATCAGTTAATATGTAAGTCGAAAATCTAAAGGGCCTATCCCTATGATAAATAAAAATAAAATCAATAAAATTAACGGTCGAAAAGTTACTGTTGAAAGTACAATACGCAAAACTAATGTAGGCCTACATATGCCAGTCAGGGGCACAAAACGGCGTTGTGCATATTGTAGCACCAAAAAGAATGTGAAACGTACAAAACTTGCATGTACCGAATGTCATGTGGGGTTATGTGTGCAATGCTTTGAGCCATGTAAAATAATGAATAAATAATATAAATATAAAATGTGGTCCTTATTGAAGCCACCAAACAGGTTTGTTTAATTTACGTATCAAATGCTCGGTGGTCCCCATTAAGACCGCCGGCCACCGCCTTACTGGCAAAAAAAATATTTACAAAAAGTCATTTTAAAACAATCATGTGAACCCTAATGTTATGTAGGTCCCAAAAAAAATTGAAAACAATCATAAAAAAGTACTGCGCCTTAAAGGGTTAAAAGACAAAGTTTTGGTTTTGATAAAAGATTTCATATTTAAAAACAACGCTGTAAAATTTAATATGGAATTATTTGGTACGTACGTTCAAGATGTTAAAAAAGCCCGCGAAATAAAATCATTTCATTCTAAAAGCCAAATTGGCACAATTACCACCGATTTGGACAATTTATATGACAATTTTTGAGAAATTTTAACTGCTAAGGCCGCGGAATTTCAAGAACGGGATTCTGGTGAGTTAAAGAATCAAATATAAAATACAATGTACTAAAAATATGTTTTACAATTATTACAGGGTGGGCTTTGGAACGTCTACTGTTTTTAAAACTTAACATCTATAAATTCAACCCGCTACGAGCGTCTTCATACATCCCGCTACCCCGAGACATTTGCCTCAAAAAAGCGGTTGTAAATGTCCAAAACCGAGACCAATACTGTTTCCTATGGGCAGTGATTTCATCTGTAATCCGACCGCAACAAAACCCGCACAAGGTAAAATTATATCAACAACACGCAACATTGTTTAATTATGAAGGTATAACTTTATCTGTTAAATTAACCGATATTTCAAAATTTGATTTTTTAAATAATTTTTCAATAAATGTTTACGGGTTGGAACAAATTTTTAAAAATGGTGTGTGCAAGCATGAAATTGTTGGACCTTTGTATTACACGCAAAATAAAAGACCTAGACATATCAATCTGCTATTAATTGATGATTCGCAAGGCAACAGCCATTACTGTTGGATCAAAAATGTAAGCAGGATATCCAAGCAGTTGAGTTCACATAACGGTCAAAAATTTATTTGCGACGGTTGTTTACAATTTTTTCAAACTGAAAATAAATTGAATTTACATTTACGTTATGACTGTGACCACGTTTTATCAATTTTACCGAATACAGAGCTAACAATTGACAAATCCGGTAAACTGACACCAGAAAATGTTCTAAAATTTACAAATGTTGAAAAAAAAATTAAAATTCCGTTTGTTGTTTAAGCTGATTTTGAATCAATTTTAAAACCTATCGATACGGCGGAATTGAACCCGGACAGTTCATATACAGTTAAAACTCATCAACACGAACCATACTCGTTTGCTTACAATATTAAATGCGGATATGACGATTCCTTGTCTAAATTCGAAATTTATCGGGGTTCAGATGTTGCAACAGTCTTTTTATCCAGACTGGAAAACGACCTTTTTAATATTTATCAGTCACTTAAAAATTATCAAACCCTGTAGAACTCTCACTACAGATGAAAATTATCATTTTTTGAATTCCCCAGCGGGTCACATTTGTGATTAACTTTTTGAACTGACAGATACTAGGGTATTAAATCATTGCCATATGTCTTCGGACTATCGCGACCCTGCACATCCAGAATGCAATTTAAATTTCAAAATTCCAAAATTTATACCTGTTTTTTTTTTCATAATTTAGGTTACGATTCACGCTTGTTTATGAAAAAAATTGCGCTAGCTGGTGAAAAAATCGATGTTTTACCACAAAATAAAGAAAAATAAATTTCTGTTACGAAACATTTATTTGTTGACGAGTTTCTTGATTCTTCCGGCAAACCGCAAACAGTTTTTTTAAAAATTCGATTTTTAGATAGTTTTCGTTTAATGTCTTCCTCATTAGACGCGCTTTCCAAAAATCTTTTACCCGACCAGTGTACTGAAATAAGGAAATATTATACAGACGTGAAAAAATTCAATTTAATGAGACAGAAAGGTGTTTTTCCTTATTCTTACATCGATTCTTTTGAAAAGCTTGACGAAAATAAATTACCAAATATAGAAGACTTTTATGACAAATTACATGATCAAAATATAACCGAAACCGATTATCAAAGAGCATGTCTTGTAGGGGAAAAGTTTAACTGTACAAATCTTGGGGACTATTCCGAGGTTTATTTAAAATGGGATGTTCTTCTTTTAACTGATATATTTCAAAATTTTAGAACAGTTTGCATGACAAATTATGGATTAGATGCAGCAAAATTTTTTACGAGCCCAAGCCTCAGCTTTGAAGCGATGTTAAAATACACCAGAATTGAACTAGAACTTTTAACTGACATTGAGATGCTTCATTTTTTCAAAAAATCTACCAGAGGAGGCGTCTGTGTTTGTACAAAACGAAAGGCGATTGCAAATAACCAATTTCTTCCAAATTATGACGCCACCAAACCTAATTCGTTTATTGTGTATCTAGACGCGACGAATTTGTATGGTCACAGTATGAGTCAGTTTTTACCTAAGGGAGATTTTGTTTGGTTAACGGAACAAGAAATTGAAAGTTTGGATATTTTAAATCTATCGGAGACGCTGAAAGACCCTCTCTCTAATGAGCCAGGTGATTATAAAATGTTCATAGTTTCAAAGAAGAAGCTGCTATTATTCTTTTTAATGCTCACCAGGCCTATTGAAATGGTGGAAGTGGGGGACAGGGAAATAGATCATGGGAAGGTGCTCTCAACTTACACAATGACAGTATCAGAAGGAGAATCATTCAAGATCATGAATAATCACTTCACCATCAGTCGACTGAGATACTAATCTGATCTGTACCATTTGTATGATACAGCCAACTTTTGGACGGAGTCAATCTCTGACTGTCATTGTTCAGACTCAGCTTGTGATGACGGTGGCAGTTGTTTTGACAGAGGCCCAATGGGACAGTTTGAGTCAGATCATACTGTTAAGGTCACCAGCACAGAAGATGTGTACAGGATTACTGCACAATGACTTGTGGTAAGTGCTGGATTAGGATTGGGTGCCACACAGTCGAACAAAGCCTGAGATTCAAGGTGCCAAATGTAGTAGAGGTTTTTGGCCTATCTCCTGCCACCTTGGATTTGGAGTACAAGGTTAGAGGAGACAAGAGTTGCACCATAAGCTCAAAAGAGAGTCAGGTAATAAATGACCTCATGAAACTGTCAGTGGTAAAGCAGAAAAATGGGGAGACATACTTCATAGATGACTTTACTCCTGAGGGCAGACCACAAGCTGGACATATAGGAGATATCCAGCTCAATAAAGCTGGAAAGTTTCAAGTAGATGGAAGCTTAATGCAGTGCATGCAATCATACCCCGTGGAACCAAGCTGTTATGGTGGGGTGCCGTTTATGAGAAGATTCAGACAAAGAGCACACAAATTCCCTTCTGAATTTAATGGATACGAATTGTCTATAAATGAAAGCACTGTGTTCTCTGAGGGCCTCAATTCTGCCAGAGTAATCCTCTGTGAGGGAGTGCAGGTAGTAGACCATTCTAAGGCTGAGTGCGGAGAAATAACTGCTGAGTTCTTCAGTGTCAGCTCTTCGAATCATTACCCTTATGTTCACTTAAAGACAAGTCTGGTTGTTCCTGAAAGATTTGTCACCAAAGAACTAGAATGTGGCATAGGAGAAGTTTCTGTGCCTTGCAATGGTGAGGGTTTAATCCTCCATTCATCACCCATAAAGGATTGCCACCTAGATGTTAAAATTTCTAAAGAAGTGGCTCTGGATAATGATGACTTTAATCAAGTGGTGGCTTATCACAGAAATAGCCTTGATTGGGAGTCTCAAGAGCCAGGATTCATGAAATCAGTCATAGATTTCTTTAATCACCCTTTTGGCTCCATAATGGGTTTGTGCCCAATCATCATACTGCTAATTGGCTTTCTTCTTCTGAGAAAGTAACATCTGAGACTGGTTTCTGATTAGTCGTTGTAAAACAATTGGGGTGGGAGGTACTGGAACACCCCCCCTACAGTCCGGATTTATCACCCTGCGACTACCATATGTTTGGACCACTGAAAGAAGCCCTCGGAGGTCAAAGATTCAACACCGACGACGAGGTAGAGGATTTCGTGCGCACATGGCTGTCCCGAGTTGCCCAAGGAATTCTTCGATACCGGCATCAAAAAGCTTCCGGAGAAGTGGCAAAAATGTGTAACCAGTGAGGGGAAGTACCTAGAAAAACTGTAAATTTTTGTAAATTATTTCGATAATAGATAAACGTGTCAGAGCATTTGTCTCGATTATATTTGAACTGCCCTCGTACAATGTCCACAAATGATAAAAACATACAACACATTTATGGGAGGTGTGGACTTGTTAGATGCTCTAATATCATACCACAGGATTTACATCAGATCAAGAAAATGGTATCACCGTTTGATTTTTCATTTATTTGATCTTGTAATTGTTAATTGTTGGCTACTTTACCGCCAAGACTGCGAATTTTTGGGAATAGCGAAAAAGCAACAAATCGATCTTTTAGAATTTCGTACGCAAATAACAGAGTCTTTATGCAAAGAAGGAAAAGGAGCTGTTACAAAGAAAAGAGGACGACCTTCATCATCAACACTTCAAGAGTTATATGAAACAAAAAAGAAGAAGGGCCCAACAGCAATTCTTCCTTCTAAAAACATAAGATTGGATGCAATGCATCATTGGCCAGTTATACAAGAAAGTCGACAGCGTTGTAAAAAACCAAGTTGTAAAGGACAAACCAATGTATTTTGTGAAAATTGTCAAGTTAATTTGTGCCTCAACAAAAACATAAATTGTTTCAAGGAATTCCATTCAAACTAAGTTAAACAATTCCATAACTTAAATAAAATTTTAATTTTTTTTAAATGACTGTTGTATCTAATTTGCTACAATCCCCCCAAAATTTTACACCAGATTCGGAAATCAAAAAATTAAATTGCAATACATTTATTTATACATTTACATGTTTATATAAAAGCAAAATTTTTTTTTTCTGCAAATTAATTAATTCAGGCATTAAGAGGTTAATTTAAAACCCTTTATTTAAGATTGTCTCAAGATAACGATGCGTTGCACAAAAAACATATTCCGGAATTTGTTAGACATCTCAGCTAAGTTAGAACTCGGTTTGGCAACGTTGCAAGAAGTCAACACATTTTAGCGGCAGATTTGAATGGCAAATTTTCATTGGCCATTCACATCACAGCTGTTAAAACGGCTCCCTGTAAGTGACATCTTGTTGTTGCTATCAGCTGTTAGTCACATAAAGTTACAGTTCGGTGTTTATTTCTTTTATTTTGTGTTGAAATGGCGGACAAAAAAAGAATAAATTATACCATCGAGGAAAAAAAATTATTTATTAGCTTGGTGGAAGAAAATAAATGTATTTTAGAGAACAAATCTACCAATGCTGTTTTCAATAAAGAAAAGGAAGAAAAGTGGCTAGAAGCTGGAAAAAAATTTAATGCAAAGGTAAGTTTTATAACTTTTGTTAACTTGCACAAAATATTGCTCTATGTAGTACTCCTATTGATTGAATATATTTATAAAAACGTTTTATTGTAAATATAAAAAATTTGAATATTTTTTAAATTCTTTATACTTATAGCTGCAATGCGCTTATTTAATTTATTAGTATCGTTTTACCCGTTAAATGATTATTAACACGATGAACTCTGTCGATGTAATTATAAGTGAATCTCAGTTAGACGGGTGTTACACGTTTAATCTGTTCAGTCCGTGACTTTGGTCAGACTGACGGGAAACTGATCGTTTATTGCGTTGACTGATGGACTGATGGACTAGACTGACGGATTTTTAAATATTTTGATAATTTCTATGTATTGACTGAACTGATGCCAAATTGAATGTGTACTTACATTCTTATCAGTCTGGCGTCAGTCAAAGCTGAGATAGCGTTGGAGACGAACGGTTCCGACATGTTCCACGCTTCCAGCAGCGCAATTCATCCTGCCACAACACCTCTATCATTGGAACCCGAAAAAGACTTTATCTTAAATCTTGAATCGCTGCCCCTCTTATGGGATAAAACCCATCGGTTTTATACTAATAAGTATAAAAGAAATGAAGGTATAGAAAAGTTGGTTGGTATATTAAAAAAAGTTAAACCTGCAGCCACGATAGAGGATATAAAAAAAAAAAAATACTCTACGCTCAAATTACCGCCGTGAATTTAAAAAAATTGAACAGTCTCGAAGATCTGGTGCTGGGGCAGATGATGTGTACAACTCAAAGAGTTGGACCTTCGAATATCTTTATTTTTTAAACAAATTCGAGAAACCCCAGGTAAGAATATATATACTTATTAGTTGTCATTAAAAATGCATGGCTATATTTTTACTAAGATAAGGTACACAAATTAATTTAAAGCTATGTTATTATAAATTTTTCTAATGAACTCAAACTCAAAAAGTAATAGTTTTATTTTGGATTACTTCATATAGGTTACTAAAATTGTTTTTTATTTTAGTCATTTTTACGTATCTGCAGTTTTCCTTCGTTATTGAAGTAGTAACAAAATTTTTCCCTGACACTTTTTGCATCCTTTGTTGAATTTCTATTTCCACTGGGCTGCAAATCAGAGAAATCAAGCACTTCATCCGGTGCTGTGATTCTCCAATTTGAAGACATATAAAGCCGCGGCTGAGTTTTAAGCAAAAAATTATGTAAATAACAGCAAGTTGCCACTATGGTTGCTGCTTTTTTAGGCTCAAAACATATAGCTTTTTGGAAGATTCCAAATTTAGATCTTAATATACCAAAAGCGCCTTCAACAACTGACCTAGCTCTTGACAAACGATAGTTAAATGTAGATTGGTTAGCATTACACGCACTTTGCGGGAATGGTTTCATTAAATTAATAATGCCTAGTGCAAAAGCTTCGTCAGATAAGAAAACATAAGGAAATGTTTCATTTGTATATGGCAATGGTGACCAATCTGGTATATTTAATTCGCCTTTTGTAAACTTTTCCCAGAATTTAGTGTAGAATAATACACCGCCATCAGATATACGTCCATTAGCTCCAACATTTATCATTATAAATTCCTTGTTCGAATTTGCTAATGCCATAAGAACTATGCTGAAATAACCCTTATAATTGTGGTATAATGCTCCTGTATGTGCCGGTTTTTGAATGGCAACATGTTTTCCATCTAAGGCTCCTATCGCGTTCCGGAACTGGTATTTTTCTCCAAAATCGGAAGAATTTTTTTTCCATTCTTCCTCTGTTGTTGGCATCTAAAACACAAAAAGAAATTACAAATCTATTATTTTTAACCAAATTATTTTTTTGTTATAATAGCAACTAAATATTATGTTTCCAGATTATTGGAAGCGATAATGAAGAAGATGTTATTTGATTGACGTTTGGAGATAGACTGATGTCAGTTTGGACTGATCGTGTAACCTCTAACCACACTCAATCAGTATACCATCAGTCAGTTCATGATCAAGGTAACGGAATGAACTGATGCCAGATTGAACGTGTAACACCCGTCTTAGAATCAATATTTAAACAACAATGTTGCAAGTTTCACCATTTTTAGTATAATGCAAATTATTTGGAATAATCTCTCAGCAAGTCAACAAAACAAATTTGGTTTGTATCTACCTTGCTTAATTCATTATAATAATCATGAAACGTATGAACATTTCGATGGCGTATCCCCTCTGAGAATTAATTCAAACAAAAAAATGATGGAAAATTAATGTAACAGTTGGTTAACGTAGTTGTAACAGGCAACATGTTAAATACATTTTTGATTTTGGCCGTGTTGTCCAACAATGTACTGTATATAAATCGACCGATCAATTCCAGTATGCTTTGATAACTTTCGATTATAACTAAACTAAATCTGTCAAAAGACGTCAAATGCAGTATGACTTTTCAATATATGAAGTGCCTCTTTATAAAATTAATATCAGCAGTTTTATGTTAAATAATAGTAAAACGCATTTTAAAGTCAATTATGTTTTTAAAAATTTTACAATAACATCCGATTTATAATCTTTAATCTCTCGGTAAATAATTCTACAAAAAATGAAAAATCCGGCAATTATAATACATATTTGCATTTGCAGACTAGTTAACCTTAAAACAGGATAAAAATATTGTAAAACGTGTTTGAATTTTTTATATTTACAAGATTGTGCTTAGAGAAGGGTTTTCATGTTTGTATACAAGGTGCCCATTTTTCTAACCTGTTGTATGGGTAACTCCGTTAATATTAGAGATACAGAAACGTTTAAATTAGCAAATTTGTGCAGAATTTAAAGGGAAATCTGATGCCATTTTCAAATTTGACCTACGTCATCAACATTTTGAAATATTTTGAAAAAACTGAAAAATGTCGATTTTTTCAAACTTGAATAATTCCGTAACCATATGAGCTAGAACAAAAATAAACATTGGCTTTTATAGATATTTCTACGTAGATTTTAAATATGTTAACAAAATTTTCATAGCACTCGATTTCCGAGTTATAGCACAAACTTGCATTTTTTTAAATGGAAGTCATAGTTGACTGTGGTCTTATTAAAAAGCTTATTTTTTTCTCGTTTCAATGATATAAGGTTTGTTATGCTTTACTCTTGTAGTTTTTCTTTAAATAAGCAAAAATCATTTGACATGTTCACAGCCTACTAATATATGGGAGTTATCCCGTGTTGATGTTCTTTTTTTTTTCGATGTGACATTTAAGAGTTGTCTCTTATTGTTAGTGTAGGAGTTATTAGCCAGTTACAAATTTTAAAAACAAAACCTCAGAGTTTGTCAAATATAATTTATTGTTTGTTTTACGTATAAATCTCTCACTCGTGTTGATCAAAAATTTTGATTGAGTTTATTGTACATTTCAAAAACAATGTGTTCTAATGAAGAAAAAATCACATGCTTTTCTATTACTACGCTTGTAATAGAAATAGTAGAAATTCAAGTGAAATGTATTTGCAAAGATTTATGGAAAGAAGCCAACCAAGAAAGAAATTATTTTCGTTATTAGAAACCAATTTAAAAAAATACGGGTATACCAAAAAGCCTGATAATATTTCTTCATTAGAAAACATTGTTTTTGTAATTTATAATAAACAAAAATTTTGATCAACACGAGACAGAGACATACGTATAACAAACAATAAATTTTATTTGACAAACTCTGAGGTTTTGTTTTTAAAATTTGTAACTGGCTAATAACTCCTACACTAACAATAAGAGACAACTGTTAAATGTCACATCGAAAAAAAAAGAACATCAACACGGGATAACTCCCATCTATTAGTAGGCTGTGAACATGTCAAATGATTTTTGCTTATTTAAAGAAAAACTACAAGAGTAAAGCATAACAAACCTTATATCATTGAAACGAGAAAAAAATAACCTTTTTAATAAGACCACAGCCAACTATGACTTCCATTTAAAAAAATGTAAGTTTGTGCTATAAAGGCCAATTCTCACTTGGCAGTGCAGTGGCAGCGCAGCGACAGCGCAGCGCTGCACTGCAGTACTGCTTCCAATAATATCCTTGTTTTTAAATGGAGCAATTCTCACATAGGCAGCGCAGCGCGGCAGCAGCGCAGCGCGGCAAAATCCAATGCTGCCGAGAGCGTTGGATGCTGTCGTGACGTCGCTGCGCTGCCATGTGAAAATTGAAAAGCGGCAAATACTACTACAGACTGCTAATTCGGCAAAATTAAAATCCCGCCATTTATTGGTTGGAGGCACCTGATTAGCAAATATTACTGCATATTGAATACAAGTAGTGGTTGTGTTTTCATTATGGAGGGTAAAATTGAAGAATTAATTTTATTAGTAAAAGAAAAACCAGAAGTATATGATATGAGCAATGAAAATTATAGTAATTTATTAAGAAAGGAAAATATTTGGAAAGAAATATCAAGGAAAATTAATGAAAGCCGTAAGTATTGCTTTTAATATTTTTTATACACAAACTGCTGATAGGTATTGTTTCACAAATAAATAACATGTATAATAATAAATACAGTACAAAATAAATACTTAAACACCCTCCTGAACTTTAGCGCATGTTGCCATGGAACTTGCCCCTCAGAACAAAAATATTCTTTAAATTTATCCCGAATTAACAAAGCATCAACAGAGTATTTACCGCCAACGCGTTGGAAATATTCAAAAACTGGTGTTTCGTGCTCAGATCTCTCATCATTTAAAGAAGCTATAAAATTGTTGTCTTCTCTGAGAAAATTGTGCAAACATAAACTAGCTAAAACTATTTTATCCGCCTTATCAGGGAGAACCTGCATTTTATTTAAAAAAAAGTCTAAATTTCTGACACAAAATTCCAAACGTATTTTCAACGACTCTTCGAGCTCTAGAGAGTCTATAATTAAATATTCTTTTATCTTCTGGTAAATTTTTTCCCGGAAAAGGCCTTAACAAATATTTTTTGGCAGGAAACGCTTCATCTCCTACTATTACATAGGGCATAGGCTCTGCTCCTTTAACTAATTAATGGCCGATCAGCTGGCATGTTGAAGGTATTGCTCTCTAGAGCTTTTCCTATAATCGAATCAAAAAAAATGCCCCCATCAGAATTTTTCCCATAGCTCCCCACGTCAACGACAATAAACTTGTAATTCGGATCCACCAAAGCCAACAAAACGATTGAAAACGACTTTTTATAGTTAAAAAATAACTATCCACTTTTTGGTGGAGCTTGAATATGCATATGTTTTCCGTCAATAGCGGCTACACAATTGGGAAAATTCCAGAATTGTTCATATTCTTGGGCACTTTTTTTCAATAATTGTTCTGTTGGTCGAGGCAGGTAAGTTTTGGACATACTTTTCCATATAATTTCAGCTGTGCTATGAACAATTTCCTGTACTGTTGAATGACCCAGTCTGAAGTTAAACGATAATGTTTGAAAATCAGCACCTGTTGCCAAATACCTGTTAATAAAAAACCTATTTTAAATTAACAAACAAATTACAATATGTTGGAAGACTTTAAGAGATTCTTTTCAACGCTCTCTCAAGAGCAAAAAAACCAAAAGTGGACAAGCTGCAGGACCTACCAAGAAATGGAAATATTATGAAAATCTTACTTTTCTTCTGCCATACACAAAAGGAAAGGCGGTTGGTACCTTTTATTACCTATATATATGTATTAATATATTATTTATTTTAGGAAGTTGACAAATTTAGACGAGGATGAGTACCTATCAGAAGAGAATAATGATAATTGTGCTCCTGATGACGCTGACAATAATTTCGATAATTTGGAAGATAACATAACTCATAGTACTACTGCAGACCATTCATCACAATCAGTTGCACCTGCAGAATATGTCAAGACTTCCAGAGCTGCCAAAAGAAATAAAAAAACTATTCCTGATATTTTTAAAGCGTTTGTAGAAGAAAAAAAGAAAAGATCGTCAGAAAAGCAGCGCACACCGGAAAATCCTGTAATAGATTTTTTTATGAACTTGGGCAAGCATGTGTTAAGAGTAAGGTGTTTGAAATTGTCAGCTCCACATAAATTATGCTGTTGTCAAAAGAAGAACACACGTCGCCTTTACCTTCACATTCACAAACTTCTTCGCCAATGTTTTCTCCCATGCCTCTTGCATCTCAATATCCCAGATCCCAAAATCCTATATCTCAACATCCCAGATTTCAATATCACACATCTCAATATTCCACATATCAACATTCCCCTTCTTCTTTTTCTTCAACGCAACCAACATTTCCATTTCCTCAGTCGGCTATGAATCCTTGTGAATCTGTACCGACAAATCCATTGACACCCACTCCGGGTACAAGTCGTAACAATGAAAACGATGCAACCCACGAATCGTTTTGTTAAATTTCGGAAAAAGAATGTGCTATTATTACAAAGTTCTCGAGCGTTTTAGTTTTATTAAGTAATGTTAATTTTTTAGTTTGTTTATAGTACTTAAAAAAATAATATATTTTGTGTATTTTACAATAAAGTTTTGTTATTGCTTTTGCTAAATTGTTTTGTTAATTACTTACCTTAAGAATACTGACAATCTCTCACGGACTCCGACACATGGTCTGCATTTGGTACCTTTTTTAAAAAAGTATGGGGTAACAATTTCAACGAGTTCGTTAAATTTTTGTGATGTCATTCTCATATATTTATAATCTTTCACTTTATCTTCTAAAAGTCTCCCCGATAGTAAATAAAATTGTCCTTCCTCCAACCTGTGTTTCCACAAATCATGTACCCAACATTTTCTTTTCTTTCGTTTAGTTTCATTTGTTAATAATACCGCAATAGCAAACACATCATCATCACTAGATGAAGAACTCATTTTACAAAACACGTTCGTTCTTTACGCTGTCTTAACTCCTACTAATGATCCGAAAAATCTAAAATTCTATTTGCTGCCGTCGCTCTGCTGCCGCTGCGCTGCTATGTGAGAATCCTTACAAATTTTTGTGCCGTTGCAGCGCTGCGCTGCCCCTGTGCTGCGCTGCCGCTGCACTGCCAAGTGAGAATTGGCCTTAACTCGGAAATCGAGAGTGCTATGAAAATTTCGTTAAGATATTTAAAATCTACGTAAAAACATCTATAAAAGCCAATGTTTATTTTTGTTCTAACTCATATGGTTACGGAATTATTCAAGTTTAAAAAAAATCGACATTTTTCAGTTTTTTCAAAATATTTCAAAAAGTTGATGACATAGGTCAAATTTGAAAATGGCATCAGATTTCCCTTTAAATTCTGCACAAATTTGCTAATTTAAACGTTTCTGTATCTCTAATATTAACGGAGTTACCCATACAACAGGTTAGAAAAATGGGCACCCTGTATAAACTATAATGAACAGAGATTTACTTCCTCCGCAGTTAAAGTTTGTTAATGTTTGATATGGATTTGACAAAAATAAATTCTGTGAGACTAACAGAAAGCGAATTCAAACACCAATTAAAAATTAAGGAAATGAACATTAGTGACTTATATATCATGTGCAAAATATAACAGTTGCGACTACGCAATATGGCAGATCGGTGGTTGTTGAAACAGAAGATTTTTCCATTTTTTTGCCTAAACGCTTATCGGACAAACTCGATTCTGCTATTGAAAACATGAAATGCTCGCAATTGGCTTTGGTTTATCGAGGATTAAAATCCATCGGACATAAAAACCCAGCAGCAAAGGTCGAATTCATTAAGCTGTAATCATTGTAAGTACAAGTTTAAATTAAAACTGTAACATGCCTCGCTATACGATATGGTTTTCCAAGCGGCCACCAGACTAGCGCCACCAGCGCAGTACCCTTACAGGCCAACCCCACCCTCTACGACAGGGATGGCAAATAGGTGGCACGCGTGCCAAGTTTGGCACGCGAGAGATTTTCGACGGCACCCTAAAGAATTCTATGAATAAATTTGTTTTTCAAATTTTAAACTTTTTCGAAATGTTTTATTTATTTTTATTTGATCATTACTATACATATAAAATACCAACAGTGGCGTTGCACGGAACTTTTGTTTGCATATGTAGGTATTTAGTGACACACAAAATCATGACGTTGGCAATACTGAACGAAATAAGTGACGGTTGTTTCGGTAAGCTTATACAACACGCATAATCGTTTAGTTTTTTTAACTGTTATTTTGTTTATTCTTAGTTATATTTGAGGTGCTTTTTGTTGCCCCATTAAAATGTTACCAATAAAAAAAACAAAAACTACAGGACGTTCGAAGTTTTTTTACCATTTTTAACGGTTATGGTAAAAGCTGCTCCCAGTTTGTTCCAAGATTTTAATAATAAAGAAAAGATCCTTCAAAGAATTGAAGAATTACAGCTAAGTAGAAATACTGTTAAAGGTAGGTAGGTTAGGTTAGACTAGGTACTGGCACGGGGAAAATTTTTTATTAAATTTTATCTTATTTTGGCACACTGATCAAATCCTATTTGCCATCCCTGCTCTACGATAAACCACGGATGACGCCTCGTCCACCCTCGGCCGACAACCCCATTATAAAAGGCCGCAAACCACCACCCTAGAGACCTCAGAACAACCGCTTGCTTTGCTCTCAACTAGTGCGCTCCCGAGGGAACCTCTTAACTGGACAAAGCTAACCAAGTTCTCCCAAGAGAAAGCCGGCTCCCGCGGAGACCTCTTTCCAGCGCGTTAAGTTCTTTTCATGACATTGTTTTTCCGTTGTATATAAGTTTATTTGAGACTGTAAATTTATGTGTGTAAATAAAAACTTGTAAAACATTATAAGTGTATATACTGCGTGACGAAACCTTCGTTATAAGTAGCGCCCACCGTTCAGGCTCGAAAAACCTCGAGTATAAATAAAAGTCGTGTCGTGAAAAAATAAATAACCATCACCATACCGGCCAAAACAAGAAAAGCAGCTATGGCCATCTCGGCAGATCAGCTGGAACAATTGATCCAACGATTAACATCCCAGGCACCGGTTAAGGTACGTTTACATCTGACACATATTGCATGATATTTATGTCAGACAGAAATTGTGATTAATGTAAACAGTGAAACATTTATGTCAGAGATATATATTTCTATCACTAGCTACATGTGTCGACACATCTATAACAGCAGATGTAAACACTGATTATTTGCAAGTTCAAAAGTGTCAGACAGATATCTCAGTAGTTGACTGGCCGTCTACTTTTGTGGAATAAGTGTCGACTGTGAAGTACAATCAAAACATTTAAAAAATTAAAAACATGGATGAAAAACAGGATAAAGAAGGAAAAAAAGAGTGGATAAAATTCGAAATAGAAGAGTTAATTAATATGTACCATAGTAAAGAAGAACTGTGGGACATAACATGCAAAATGTATAAAGATAGAGTAAGAAACATAGTGCGTTTACCGAAATGGCAGTACGATTTACTACAACAGTGGATGAGATACAAAGAAAAATTCATAATCTTAGAAATCAATTCAACAGTGAGCTTAAAAAATCTAGAAAGAGAAAATCCGGACAGGGCACTGATGAGTTGTATGTATCAAAATGGCCATACTATAATTTACTGTTGTTTCTGCAAGCAGGTTCAGCGTGCAAACAGTCAATAGGAAATTTACCAGTGGTAAGTGAAAAAAAATTATTTATTTTTATTGTTTATTCAAACAAATTTCCATTAATTAAATTAATGAATCATATAAACTTAAATTACATTAATCTGTATTGCCAAGGAACTTCCCCTTGGCTGCTAACAAAATATTCCCTGTACTCTTCGCGCACTTCTTTAGCGTTGTTTGAGTATTTGTTGCTCCCTTGTTGTACCAGTGGTAGCAGGCTGTCTGCTGGCAGATCTTCATTTCGCCAGGTGCCTTGTATTATTTCGCCTGTTTCTAAATGTTCCCGGTCAAATGTGCCTTCCGGAGCGTATACAGTTGCAGAACATTTTTCACTCAATAAATAATTATGCAAACTGCAAACGGCTAAAACTACATACTCCACACGTTCTGGAGCAAGAAGAAGCGGTTTTCTTAGTACTCTAAATACACTAGACATAATACCGAATGAGTTTTCAACTATTCTCCTTGCTCTAGAGAGTCTGTAGTTATAAATTCTCATGGAACCTTGACTATTAAATGGATATGGTTTCATAATATGAGGTTGTAAGGGAAAAGCATCGTCCGCTACAAAAACATGTGGCACACACAACCTTCTTCCTGGGAGAGGCGTCGTTTCGAAAGCTGCTGCAGCAGTTTCAATGAAATTTGCAACTCCACTGTCTCTGAAAACTCCCCCATCAGATACCCTTCCGTTACTGCCAACAGTAACGATAAGAAATTTATATTCGGCATCAACAATTGCCATTAAGACAACACTGTGCTGCCCTTTATAGTTATAATAATAACTGCCACTATTCTTTGGAGCTTGGATTATAACATGTTTTCCATCTATAGCACCCAAACATTTGGGGAAATTCCACTTCAACTGAAATTTGTTGGCAACACTTTGCCAGTCTTCTGATGTAGAAGGTGCCTAAAAAAAAACAATTATTGTAATTAGTAGCTATTTCACCCCATGTGCATGGGTGCCACAAAAAGTTCACCACCAGGCTGCCCTGTATGCAAATAAATAGAACTGCACAGCTGAATCCTTTTAATCTATGAAAAATAGTACACCAGTTGTACCTAACTTAATTAATTAATTTTTTTTATTTTGACTAGGATGATGCGGATCAAGAGGAGGTGGCAACACCAGCATCATGCAATCAAAACACATTGGAACAACAGTATGAGGATGTGAATCGTTTCACACCCACATCGCAGCACAATAAAATAAATCCTAAGAAAAAGAAAAGTGAAGTTTCAACAAATGATTTACTCATGCAAAAAGCTATACGCACATTGAACGAAGAAGAGGATCAATATGATATTTTTGGAAAATATGTTGCATCCGAAATGAGAAGTCTCTCTTCCGAATATTTACGGAAAAAAATGAAAATAAAATTTCAGAAAGTCATACTGGAGATAAATGAAGAGGAAGAGCTACTATCAAATCCTGTTTCTAATAGCACTACTAGCTACAACAGTAATACGAGTAGGGGTTCAATTGCAGGATATTTGGATACTTTTGAACAATAGGGTAGGGTTGCTATGATTGGACCACTTAACTTTGTTGCAGTGTTAATAGTAAATTATTATTCATAAATGAAAACCAATTTTTATTTGAGTTACGATTTGGATTCCTTTTCGGCTGTTTAGCCTTTTCTTTTGACATCTTGTTTATAATAAAATTTTTTAAAAGTTTTTTTCATGATTGGACCGGTCCAATGTTAGACATTAGTTAGTGATCCATTGGTAGCAACTATGAATCTTATCGAAGAAATGTGTTTTATAGGAAACCTAATCTATTAGTTCAAAAAGTATTAATACAGTTATAAACAGTTATAAATTTTCTTACATGATGTACCATCAAATCCAGTTAATAAAATGATACTTAACATTCGTTTTATGTTCACTCAATTACCTTACCCTAACCTAACCTAACCTTACCCTAACCTTACCCTAACCTAACCCTAACCTAACCCTAACCTAACCCTAACCTAACCCTAACCTAACCCTAACCTAACCCTAACCTAACCCTAACCTAACCCTAACCTAACCCTAACCTAACCCTAACCTAACCTAACCCTAACCTAACCCTAACCTAACCCTAACCTAACCCTAACCTAACCCTAACCTAACCTAACCCTAACCTAACCCTAACCTAACCCTAACCTAACCCTAACCTAACCCTAACCTAACCCTAACCTAACCCTAACCTAACCCTAACCTAACCCTAACATAACCCTAACATAACCCTAACCTAACCCTAACCTAACCCTAACCTAACCCTAACCTAACCTACATAACTCTGCAACCAACACAAACTATATACTTTCAAACGGATACTGAAAGTATCCCATCAACTGTACCTTGATGTAATCTTCTTTTAATGCTGAAATAAGTGCTCTGCATACTTCAGGTACAATAAGGCATATGGTACATTTTGGTATCCTGAATAGATAACTAAGGCTGGAGTACGAATCACCTGTAAATATATATAAGTAGTTCAATTTCAAACAATTTGCGTATTAATTAAAAACTTTATAAAATAAAATACCATATAATTACTACTTACCTGTTGCTAAAAATCGTAATGTTACAGCTAGTCGTTCTGTTACACTAATAGCTTTTCTGAATTTGATATCTTGCTTTGTCATAAGGGGGGCAATTTTACAAGCAAGCTTTTCGAAATAAGCTGGTTTCATTCTTAAAAAATTTGTAAACTGCGCTGCATCCTCAATTCTTAGCTCAGACATTAATTGACTATAGGCACCGAAATGTTGACGTCTCAAAATCCACTCTCGAACCCACACAGAACGCTTTTTCTTCTTTTTTAACATCTTAAGAATAATTATACTAGCCGCGATTTTGCGTTTCGATAATTTCGCCATTGCAAAAATAATAAAATGAACAGATTGAAAACAGTGTGTACAGACACTTGTTGCAGATGTCCAACAATTGATGCAGATGTCCGACACAGGACATATATGTAGGTATATGTAAACGGATCGTACAGTTATTCAAATTTTAGCATTTCGAGAACTGTCATACACATATCCATGACACAAATGTCATGTAATTTCTATCAGTATGTAAACAGTTAAAGCGATTTCTGTCAGATACTCTACATATATTTCAAGATAGAAAGTGTCAGATGTAAACGTACCTAGACACTTTACACACTGTCCAACACGCTTCGATGGCACCCGGACCAGTCAAGCAATGGAAGATTTCCTTTCGGCCGCCGACTTCTTCAAAACGACGGAAAGCATAACGGATGATAACGCCATCAAAGGCCTGCCCTTGCTGTTACAAGGAGATGCCTACACATGGTGGACGGGAGTTCGAGGATCAATCACCACATGGGCGCAAGCACAAACGGCCATCAAGAACGAGGTTGCTCCCAGCGTACAAAATTTACCAAGAAGTGTTTTCTACAAAACAAGATGCTAATGCGCCCACTGTTCTCTTCGTCTGCCAAAAACGAGCCTTACTGGAATTTGTCGATCCAGCAGACTCAGAAGAACGACAAATGGACTTTGTTTATGGTCTGTTACGGATGGAAATCAGCGACCGAGTTCCCAGAGCCACGGTGAGGACATTCGTGGCACTAGTAACCGCTAGTCGTGAAATAGAAACCACCCTGCAGGAGCGAGCCACCCTAAACAGCGCGCAAACGCCAGCACCCGTAAAACAGGCAAGGTCCAAGTGCGAATACAGCGAATACAGCAGGAACGTGGGTCACGACATCAGTGTCTGCAGGAAGAAATCCCGCAACGAAGCATCCCAGGCGACCACAGACAGGGGAAGAAGGAATCCTCCCGCGACCAATGGGATAGCTTGCTATGGGTGTGGGGCACCAGGGGTCATCAGACGGAACTGTCCCACATGCACCCTTAAGAACTTCAAGAGTGAAGTGCCACACGTGACGTTCAGTGCCCTAAACCTCGAACGGGTCGAACGGCCAGCCCTAGAGATATCCATAGCCGGAATCAAGGGAACCGCATTCTTGAACTCTGGTGCAAGAACCAGCCTCGCCAGTCCCGAGCTGCAAGAGATTCTAAAAAAAAGCACTGCATCTTTACGCAGCAAACGGCTCGAATAATAATGGCTAACGGGGAAGCAAGAACTCAGGCCATTAAAACGGCAATTGTCCCGGTGACACTAAAAGGAAAAACTATTCACACCCTGTTCGTGTGTACGGAAACTGGCCCGAAAGCAGTTACCCTATTAGGCATCGACTTTGCTCAATCAGCTGGGTTAGTGGTTAACTACAAATATGGGACCTTTCATTTCCACGAAAACCGCTACGAAGTTTACCATTTTATTTCCAAAGAGAAAAGGAATCCACTCCCCATGGCGCAACTCGACGTATATTAGGATGAACCCATAGAAGTTTCCGAACCACTTTTGGACGAAAGGGACCAGTTAATGCAGAGTGACGAGTGGCCAGACTTGACCCACAACTACGGTATGGGATCAGTAGATAATTCAACGGGTGTCAACATGAGCTATTATACCATTATAAACAGCTACATTGAAGACAAATTGAAAGGCATGGGATCATATGAACAACTCAAATAAGTCTATAGAAATCCAGCAGTTTTCAGATCTATATTATGTATTTGATATTTTAAGAGGAAAATACATTTAAACATAAAATTTTTAAGTGTTCTGGTGTGTATAAAAGACTGATTATATTTGCTAAAACCGTTAGTTTATAAGTTACAATGTCTTCAGAAACACTTATAAGTTTCTTTAACAGTCAGTACATAGGGAATACTGAATTGTTAAATGAAACTAATAAAAAGTTATTGAAGACAAATTACATTGATAACGTCAAAATAATCATTTGGTACAAGCTGTTGAAACACAATGGCGATTCAGCAGATTTTGTACGAACGATTAATAATAGTGAAATGGCAATTCCACTAAATACTTGGTTTCTACCATCTCGTAACCCGGATTATTCGTCAATCAGTTACAGATTAAAGTTCTTAATAATCAAACATTACAAAAATTCAAAGGCATGGGATCAGTAGATAATTCAACGAGTGTCAACATGAGCTATTATAATACCATTATAAACAGCTACATTGAAGACAAGTTGAAAGGTATGGGATCATATGAACAACTCGAACCCACGTGGCCAGCCGACGACAATATTACTGACGAACAATTATTAACATTATGCATGGAGGTGGAGTTAGAGGTAGATCTGGAAGCTAGGCCACAATAAATATTAAAAAAAAAAAATTATTATTAGATCTTTTTTTCATAAACTTTTATATTTTTTGTTAATATTCATGGATATAGTCTTTGTTTTTAACTGCGAATGCCGCTAAATGGCGTTGGTACGATTTTTTCCCGAGTGCGCATGGCGCCATTTGGCGTTCTCGTTCGCTTTAGTTTTGTTTAGCCAGTACTCGATCCGCACTTGACAGAACTGGACGTGCTGTCGTATTGAATTGGGGAAAAAATTGGGTAATCATTTTTTACAATATGACACGAATGTTGAACGAGCTCTCCGATTCCAGCGGGATATTAGTAAGTGCTTAAATCAATATGAGGAAGTCTATAAAGATTTAACAAAAAACCGTACGCAATTGTTAATTACGGATTTCATTACAAAGTCTCGTCGATCTGAGATCTTCCCTAATTCATCAACTATTGAACCAGAATCGCATCAAGAACTATCGGGTGAGGAAAGTGACATCATACCAATCAGGAAGAAAAGACTGATAGTGCATGAAAGTGATGACAGTATGTAATTAATCTTATTATTAATTTTTTTAAGGATCTTACATTTTTTGTTCCTAATGTAAAATGAATTAAATATGTACTTATATTACCTACATATATTTGTTATTTTATGAATGAAGTATATATAATTTTATGTTTTTCAAGATGTCTTACTTTTGTTTTACGTGAATAAATGACCGAATTGTGCACATTTTAGTATTTTTTTCGTTTTGCACGATTTTACATAACAAAATCCAAGATTTCGCTTTACACGGTTTTGTGCGGAACCTATCTTCCGCGTAAATCGAGGGATAGGTGTACCTGCATTTCTCCAACAATGAGGATTACAACCCTGAGGCACATCCGAATCCCAAGCTAAATAAGATTTGGCCTGTGTTTGATGACATAAACAAAGTGTTCTTCATTATATATACCGCAAAGAGATGTCACAATTGACGAAAGTCTAATGCTCTATAAAGGTCGACTAGGTTGGAAACAGTATATAAAGATGTTTGTCTGCTTTCAACAGTCCAAAACGCAGAAAAGGAAAAAATAAACAAACTAGACAAAGATGGAATGCCGATCCAAAAGCCAAAAGTTGTCATCGACTACAATGACACAATGGGAGGTGTTGATCGGCTGGATCAGCACCTACACGATTATCCAACTACCAGAAAAAGAGGAAAAAAATATTATAAAAAAATATTTTTTCACCTTTTGGATATATCTATCTGGAATTCGTTCGTACTGTATCAAAAACAAGGAGGAAGAAGGGATCATTTGGACTTCCGTAAGATACTGGTGGAAAAACTAATTGAAAAATATCATTCGAGCATATCAACCAAAAAAATGGGTCGGCCTAGTTTGCAACCTGCACCATTTAGATTGACAGAAAGACACTTTCCCGAATTTGTACCTCCGACGGAGAAGAAAATTGCACCAAGTAGATGTTGCGCTGTTTGTTGTAACAAACGAGATAAGAGAGGTAAAAAGGTAAGAAAAGAAACACGATATTATTGCAAGAACTGTAATGTTGGCCTGTGCGCTGTGCCATGCTTTATGATTTATCATACTCACAAGGGAAGGTCACGATACGTTGTCGCTAGAATTTGATTCCGGCTGTGTTTATTACATCAAGGGCATCAAAACTAATTTTTTTTTAGAGTTATACGTGCCACTGGCCATTACCTTCGGAAAAATAGGGGAAAAACTGAACAGCTGATTAATAAAAGTAATATTTGCGATCGCGTTGGCTATGAAACCGTCAAAGACAAAATCGAAATTCTTTTATTTACCAATGCGCTCATCCTTTCCAAGTAAAATGGTGCAAAGTTTTTGAAAAAATCTTAAACGGTTCCGAAGAAAAACGCAAAAAACGAGGCCCTTGTAAAAACGGTTTTCCCTATGTTAAACGCCTATGCAAGTCGCATAGATATAGTAATACAGATATACGACAACTACTCAATACATAGCGCTTATGCAGGGGTTTCGTTTTTGACGTTTTTCTCCGGAACCGTTCAAGATTTTTTCAAAAACTTTGCACTATTTTACTTGCAAAGGATGCGCCTATTGGTAAATAGAAGAATTTCGATTTTATCTCTGGCGGTTTCATGGCCAACGCGATCGCAAAAATGACCTTTTTGTACCAATTTTTCAGTTTTTCCCCTAGGTAATGGCCAGTGGCACGTATAACTTTGCAGAACATTTAGTTTTGATGCCCTTGATGTAATAAACACAGCCGGAATCAAATTCTAGCGACAACGTATCGTGACCTTCCCTTGTCAGTTATATTCTTAAATATTCTTGGCTTGTCACTGACGTCAATTGTCATACTTTTTTTCTGATAAGTATATTTATTAATATGTAATAAATATGTATATAAATATGTATATAAATATGTAAATAACATGTATAAAATTATTTATAAAAACATGTGCACAAATATGTATCTAAATGCGTATGCCTACTTTAGTCAATAAACATTGTTTACCGCCAATTTCAATTTTTTACCCCCTTCCAACGTCCTATAGCACTAAAAATGCAAAAAATATGTTACACTATACCTTACGATTACTTTTCTATAAGAAAAAAAAGTCGATAATTTTTGGTCGGTAAACTTAAAAACAACTTGAGCGTTAAGGGGTTAATCTAACAACGGTCGTTTTAATTTATTTTTTTAAATTTCGCCTTATTTTAAATATTTCAAAATGGCTGGTATGGTTAATGATGGAGCTGGTCCATCGGGTATAAAAAGACGTAAATTAAATGTAAATAATCCAAATAGTCTCACTGACGAAGCTTTTACCGCCGTTAAATGTTAGAGACAGGCATGCAGAACATTTACCAATAGTTGGAAGCAGTCAGAATATGGACAGCTATTTGGCGTGCCAAAATTAATAAAATCCACTGGTAAAGAAATAGCAAGGGCAGTGTGTAGTGCTTTGAAAGACTGGGGCTTGTCAGACACTCTCGAAGCATTATGTCGTGACACTACAGCTTCCAACACAGGACGATTAAATGGAGCAATGGTCTTGATTGAACAGAAGTTGCATAAAGATTTTTATTATTGAACAATATCTCAAAAATAATGAAAGTTTGGCGGCCACAGTTCGAAAATTTTATACAAAATATGGTCGGAATAGTGTTTTAACTTCGTCAACTGTTAAAAGAGTAATTGAAAATTTCAGGGAGACTGGATCAGTTGGAGACGCTAAACACACTGGTTGTCCAAAAACAAGCCGTGCAAATGTCAATATCGAAGCAATACGCGAGAGTGTTGGTGAAAATCCCAGAACATCAATTCGGCGTCGTGGACAAGAATTGCAAATTTCAAGAAGCTCTCTACAGCGTATACTCACAAAAGATCTGTGTCTCCATGCTTACAAAATTCAATTAACACAACAACTAAAGCCTAATGACCATGCACAGCGAAGAGTTCGTTCAATGGATTATTGAACATCAACAAGTGGATGCTGATTTTTCGAGCAAAATTATCCGAAGCGGTGAAGCACATTTTCACCTAGATGGCCTTGTTAATTGCCAAAATTGCCGTGTTTGGGGTTCGGAGAACCCACATGTGATTGGCGAAAAACATATGCACCCACAACGTGTCACTGTTTGGTGCGGATTTTGGGCTGTAGGCATCATTGGACCATACTTTTTTGATCATGAGACTGGTCAATAGGGTGGAGCGAAAAATCGAAGTGTGATTTTTTAGTACGTAATAGTCGGGAAAAGCTGCCTTTTTATTTATCTTTTGATAAACCTGTAAAAATTTCATTAAAATATTTTAGTTCCTTCCGATGCCCCCGCACATCTGAAATCTGCAACATTTTGTAAAACTATCTATACCGCACTTCTGCCCTGTTAATTCAAAAGGGCGTATCTGCAAATTTCCTATAATCCGAGTTATCGCTGCCGAACTTTACTAAAATATGTTGTTTATATGCCTGTTAAATACGGAAGGAGTAACTGCATCCAGGCGGAAGATTGTATGGTTGGTATTCTGGGCGTATCTGCAATTGGCGCTTGTTTGTTAGTTCAAACAGCAGTAACTGCAAATATTAATGTTAAAAGCCGTAACTACAAAAATATTGGCAGTTACGCCTTTTTCACCTAACAGGCAAACTAAAATTACAGGTTATGTTATGAGTGTGTTGTTAAAACATGGAGGACAAAAAACTGGATAATTGTAAGTAGTTTAAATATTTTCGTGTTTAATAACACAGCGTTAAAAAATTGTTCAGTTTTGCATGTTAGATATTATATAAATACATCTTTTTAGCGAAATTATATCTTAGTCAACAACGGGGTAAACTATTGCTAAATCTTGCCCTCAAGAAGGCAATTTCCGAAGATGACACGTCAGATGATATAGAATCAGAGGTGTCTGATAATAAGGATGAAGACTTTATTCCCTTATCACGAAGTTCAAGCTCTGATTCTGAAAAAAATGTACAAACTTTCAGCAAACACGTTGCTAAAATAAACATAATTGAAAACATTGTTTTAAAAAAAGCTGATGAATTTACCACGGATTTTAATCATTTTTTTAAATATATAGAGGACATAGTATCAGATGCGATCAATTTATCTGTCAGAAAAAATTAAACAAGGAAAGGGGAACTAAGAAAACGAAAAAAAGTCGATGAAAATATGGCGGAAAGAAGTGCTATCAAAAAGCAAAAATATATAGATAAGCACAAAATAACAGGAAGTTGTTTCAAATGCAAAAAAAAGTGCAATGAAAAAATTTCTATCTCTCGCCGTCAGGATATTAATACTCAATTTACGAACATGACGAAACACGAACAAAAAACCTTTTTATTAAACTCAACTTCTAAGATCGCCAAGAAACGGAATACTACTGGTGATTGCACGTCAAGACGCACTAACACGTTTTTATATTCCTTTGTAGACTCCGGTGGTATTCGACAAGAAGTATGTAAAATATTTTATCTTAAAACTTTGGGGTTCCACCAAAAAAATGATAAACCAATCAGAACCATTCTGAAGCAATCAAACTTACACCTGAAAGAGATAAGAGAAGTGTTAGTACTCGAAAATTTGATAGGAATTTAATAATAAATCACATACAATCGTTTAATCCAACCACATCACATTACAGAAGAGCACATGCTCCGAATCGGCTTTATCTGCCAAATGATATTACCATCCGATTGATGTATGAATGTTTCAAGAAAAAATACGATGTTACCTGCTCCTACTATTTATATCGCCAATTAGCGAATTAAACATATCATTTGCAAAGCTTGGCAATGAAGAATGTTTTGCTTGTGAAAAATATGAAATTCACAAAAAAGAAAGCGGCATGACTTATGTAATGATTGTATTGATTGTGCATCTTATATGGCCCATCGAATGAAATATACGCAAGCTAGAGAAAAATACAAGTCAGAATCTGAAACGACAAGGAATTCTCCTGTCTACACAGCCGATTTGCAAAAGGTATTTTAATTTTTTTTTAAATAGTTATATTATTAATGCTTGACATTTTGTTTAGGTGATAATGCTACCAAGGTGCGATACATTTAAAGAAGTTATATTTACACCAAGACTTGTAGTTTTTAATGAGAGTTTTGTACCTGTTGGCAGTAACTCTAAAATACCTCCTATTGCAGTTGTGTGGCATGAAGCCATTTCTGGACGAAAGAAGGTTGATATTGTTTCCACGTTTTATGCATTTATACAAAAAATACGAGATTTACAATATGTTACCATTTGGCTGGATAATTGTTCTGGCCAAAATAAAAATTGGTGTTTGTATTCTTTTTTTGTATACATTGTTAACTCGAATGAAACAAATCTGGCAAATATTACATTGCGTTACTTTGAGCCAGGCCATACTTTTATGGCCGCAGATTCTTTCCATCATCGAGTAGAGCAATCGTTAAATCGAAAAAATGAAAAAGTCAACACATAACGCTGAAGTTATTGAGCTAACAATAAACGATTTTTTTGAGTGGAATGATGAATGTTCACAATACAAACTTGCTAAAATAAATCCGCGTCCTTATCTTCACGACATGGTAGAAGTTAAGTTTACCCGAGGCCTAAGAACTTTTGAATATAAAACTGGATTTGATCAACCCGGAATTGTTCTTAATTTTTTGAAAGCCAAGTCTCAAAAAATGGGAATTTCAAAACCTGCCAGAAAACAAATACCACGAGGTATATTGGCTGCAAGAAAACAGACCATAATTTCAAAACTGGGACAAATAATGCCTCCTAGTAGATTACAATTTTGGTTAGATCTGTCAATAAGCAACGGAGAGCAGCATTTAAATATGTTATACGATGATGATTAGACAATTAAAATCATACATCTAGTAACAGCCACACCATTGTTAGTTGAACTACAAGAATATAAATATTTCTTGTGATCTCTTAGCTTTAAAACTATGATATTTTTTATTTCCTTTCTTTGGGTCAACTTGCTCTGACCAATGAAATAGTCTTTTTAAGTTACATGAATTATAATAATTCGTTTTTTGTAATACTGTAATTAATAAAAGCTTTTTGCAAATATTGCTCTACATTTGTTCATGAAGTGTCAGTTACGCCTTTACCACAATAAACAAATTTAAGTCAAAAGGGCGTATCTGCCACAAATCAGCTGTAACAGTATATAATTTAATTTAAAGTTTAGAACAAAAAATTAAATATATTTTTATTAATATTCATATTGTAACCTCGTCTTTTACATAAATAAGCGCGATGGCTTAACTCAAAACAGTAAAATTCGATTTTCTCAAATTCAAGTTTTGTGCAGATACGCCCTTTTGAATTAACAGGGCAGACTTATAGGGATTTTATTGGTACGGTCCTCGATTTATTTCTTTTTACTTCGTGGCATGCAGTACACGTGCACTTATGTGATAATATTGAGCATGCAAATTCCTTAAAATCGTACCGACGCGAGTCGAGACGTGTTTCAGTTTCATCTGTGAGTGTAGCTACGCGGTACGCGTTGTGCAGCAGCGATAAACCCAAATTAGCAAAATTCCGAGTAATAAAATCATGGCTTTGACGTCGTCGGCAATAAAAACTCGAACGACAGGGAACTGTATTGTGTTTGGAACACCACAAAAACTTTCTGATAATGTTTTACCTACGTACGAAGATATCATTAAATATTTCCTTTGGATCAGATATGATTATCAGATAAAAACAGTATCTGAAATTAGTGACGTTATTGCTAAAAAATTAATAGGCTTATGGAATATGACGTCTATTCCTGTTGTTTCATATAATAGAATCGTGAAGCTGTTTCGAGACTACCATGACAAATATAGAAATGTTTTGAAGCCTTGAAAAGGACGAAAGCACAAAGACAGTTATCATGTAAGAATAAAACAATTCCAAGCCGATGCAAAAAAGCTGTTTGATATATCCGCCTGTAAATGCCAAGATTTTAACGCATGTACTTGCGAAAAGTCCAGGAAAGTTCCTAAAAGTGAACAGTTATTCCTTATAAATCAAAGAAGCGAAAGGAAAATGATTATGGGATCAGTTGACATTGTTGCAACAAAAAAAAAACTTGGAAAAGGAGAAAAGAAAGAATATAGAATTGCAAAGAAGTTTGAAACCTAGTACTGAGTACACCTTCACAAGTAATTGCTGTATCTCCTTCACAGCTGTTGGATGACATTCATATATCATCAGAACCGTCAAGTCCTGATATTTTTGAACCTTCCTCCTCAAAAAGAGCCAAAATGTCTCAAATGAGAGTCAATTTACCCTCACTGGCTCTGGCATGTGAAAGAACCGGTGTTTCTGACAGAAGTGCAGCCATTATCGCTACTGCTGTTTTAGAAGATATTGGTATAGTTTCCCAAGCAGACAGCTTAAGTGTGGTTGATAGGAATAAAGTAAGAAGACAGCGAAAAAAAGTTCGTAGTGATATTTTAAAACAAGAACAAGACGAGGTCTCGCCGATGCAAGGACTATACTTCCACGGTCGAAAAGATAAAACATTTGTTTTAGAAAACAAGAGAGGCAGGTCTCATAGAAAAACCGTTACTGAAGAACATTATGTCTTAGTACAGGAACCAAACTCGAAATACATAGGTCATGTTGCTTCTCAATTTGGATCAGCTGCTAACATAAAAGCTAGTATTGTGGCGTATCTAAAGGATATTGGTATGGATATGTCGGAATTGGTGGTAATTGGTTGTGACGGCACCGTTGTAAATACGGGACAGAAAAGTGGCGTTATCAGGCAACTGGAAGTGCATTTTGGAAGACCACTGCAGTGGTTTATATGCCAATTGCATGCTAATGAACTGCCTTTGCGACACCGCGCAGGTGCGCCCGTGGGCGATTTATTATGCGCCCGCGCCACGATTCCCGGTAAATTAAAATAATTTTTTTATTTTATTTTCAATCAATTTCATTCTCCAAACTTTTAAGCAGAATTTTCTTGGAATGAAATACTTATTTATTAATTGAAATTTTCAAGTAATTTTTTATTATGACATTAAATACCTCCCTATATTAATAAAATATAAGTAGTTTCACTACAAAAAAATATTATTTTAGCGAATTCTGTCGAATTCTAGCGCGATGTTTTATGTTTTTATTTCATGAAAACTGATCATTTTGCCATCTATGACCCGCGTATTACATTGAGTCAACATTCCATGATTAATGGTAGCATTACTACTTTAAGTGAAGAAATAAATGGATTTTATACAACAAATTTTGAAAATTTAGAATTGGAAATTGTAGAATTACAAAATGACGTCGCTTTAAAGTTATGAACATGGACAAGAAATTTTGGAAATTAGTTGAAGCACGTAAATATCCAATTCTAAAAAATTGTGCACTGACGCTAAAATCTTTTTTTGGATCGACTGACTTACTTTTAAGTAAAGCCACATTTCTTTAATGCAATTTATTAAAAATAAGTTTAGATTACGTCTTGCGAATGAAAATTTGAATGACAGTAGTTTAAGAGTAGCAGTATCAAATTACTGTCCTGATTTTAAAAAATTATGTCAAGAAATACAGTCTCAACCTTTTCATTAACGAATAATAATTTATCATGTATTATGTATCAAAAGTCTTTCAATAAAATTGTTATTACAAATTATTATTATTATTTTGTTGTATTATTTTGTTTAACAAATGTAGAAAAAGAGCATTTTTTCAAAATATAATGGGATTTTAAGCTATAAGTAAAATCAAATGAAGAGTCAGAATTATTAAAAATGACAAAAATTAGAAAAACTATTTTTTTAAAGAAATTAAAATTAAGAAATGAAAAAAAATAAAATCAACTTTAACAATAAAAAATAAAATATATATGACGTCATTACTTATTATTGCGCCCGCAACGCCTCTGAGAATTTTTAATTGCGCCCTTGCTTTGCAAAAGGTTGGCCACCCCTGCTGTACATAATACTTCATTATTTTTTTTAAATCCGACTTACGCCCGCGCCACAATAAGGTTGGGAACCCCTGTCTGTGCAATATGTGAATGTCCCTCAGCCTGCAATAGTGGGAGGTGTTGATATTCACGATATGCTGGTTCAACTCTACCGCACCAACATCAAGGGTCGTCGTTTCTATCTGAGAATAATATTTAATTTCATTAATATGGCATGTGTCAATGCATGGCTCTGGTACAGAAGACACTGTGATCAGAATAAAGAGAAATACCGACCTCTGCTTGATTTTGTATGTAATTTGCTGCAGGCCTTTTAAAAAGAGGAACGAATGAAACAAGACTCGCCAAAGCCAGAACCATCAAAGAAAAACGGTAAAAAATTCACCCCATCCTGTTGTTGACGTACGTTATGATGGCGTAGGTCACTGGCCAGAACATTTACCTGATAAGTAAAGATGCAAGTTATGTATTAAAAGTTGCGGAAGAATAAAATGTGGAAAATGTAATGTTTCACTTTGTCCGAGTAAACAAAAAAACTGTTTCAAAGATTTCCATGTAAAATGACCGGAAAGGTATCATATGTGCATGTTTGAAATACCAACCGACCGAAAAGGAGTGGTGTGTCGAACCAATACATTTTTGAAAAATATCTCCAGAATTCTATCGATACCACAAGTAACATATCTCTAGTTGAAAATAATCAAGTTTGTCGCCAATACCACAGAACTGGAAATTGTACAAAGGGTTTCCTCAAATGTAAATACGAACATGTTAGCGCGCCTGCACACGAGCGTCAAGTTGACGCGCGATTTCCGGCGATAAATGTTCGCGCGTCTTGGCTTTACATTAAACTATATGGGCGCCTGCACACGAGCGGTAAATAGTCGCGCGATGGTACGTACTGACGCGCGATAATTTATTGACGCGCGATATCTGCCACATCGCGCGTCAAAGGACAGGTTGGTGCATGTCGGCAGTTGTTGTCAATTGCTGTCTACAGACGAGCGGTTCATGTTTTGTAAAGTATCTCCAAAAAATGGACGACATTGAAACTTTTATATATGAAGTCAAAAAATATCCTATTATATGGGATCTTAGTGATGAAAATTACAAGGACCGCAACAAAAAACGAACAACACGGATTGAAATTTGCAAGGAAATCAATAAAAATTATGAACAATTGAGCCAAGCAGAAAAAAACGAATTAGGTAAGTGAGCTTTTTATTTCATTAGCTATAGGTGTTAAATATTAAATGTTCCGTAAGTATTATTAATTATTTTAAATTTAAAATAAGAAGGTACATAATATATCTATTCATTGATTACACATTTAGGTATTACTCTAAATTCTTTCATCTTGAAATGATAACTTTCCAATATCGCTTATAAAATAGTCTGCGAATGTATCACGTATCATATTGATAGATAATCCAGCTTGAGTAGTAGAATTTGATGGTCGGCAAATCAGTCATTCCATCTGGATATGCCAGTAGCATATCTTCAAACTGCACACCGTCTCTCACTCTAACATAATTGTGTAGAACACAACATGATTTTACAATTGTGGAGGCAAGTGAAATATCAACATTCAATGGCCTATGAAATATTCTCCACTTGTTGGCAAGAATACCAAAAGTACACTCAACATATCTTCGAGCACGTGATAATCGATAGTTGAAGATAATAATAATAAAGAATAATAAAGAAAAACTAAAGGACGTGAAGGTGTTACTGGAAAAACATTGGGGTGAGAACTGGCACGCAATGGAAAATCTTAAGTATTACAATAATGTTTTGAAAACATACTACGATGCTCCGGATGAGGCTACCGCAGAGGAAAGCAATCCTTATTTGTGCGAACAGGTTGACGATGTACCCGATTTAGTTGTGTAATATTTTGATGGTAATTAAATAATAAAATAATTTTGTTAACGGTCTATGAATTTTTCTTATTAAGTTTCACTTCTAACCACAGTGTAATTTAAATTTATTTTAGTAAACTTGTGTTATTTATTTGTCGAGCAAAATAACCAATCGCGGCAAATTGCATACAGGTAAGTTACAAAACCCTACATATCCGAAGTTTAATATCAAAACCCCACAACTCCCATCTATTTAATTAAATTATGAAGTTATTAATGTGTTTTTGAAAAAAAACACAGTAGTTTTACAACTTATTCGCCTAATCCTTATATGACGGCGACATATTTTGAAAGTGAAAAACTGGGAACTTATTAAAACAGTTTTTTGCTATTTCCCAACATTTGCTTAAAATGGATTTATCGAGTTTTGAAACTAGAGGCCTCGATTCTCTTCTTATATGGTAAAAACTTTCCGCTATAGGGACGCATGACATGTTCAGAGAGGCTAAAAGCTTCATCTGCAATAATTACATGTGGAATTTTTGGAGTTAGTGTACCTGGAAGTTCTTTTCGACAGGGAACATTTATAGTATTGTTATAAATGTGCTGAAAAAGCTGCGATCTTTCGAAACTGTACTGTCTGAATCTTTCCCAAAAGTTCCTACGTCGATAAAAGTAAAGCAATAATCGGAATCAACAAGTGCCAATAACACAATTGAAAAGAATTGCTTGTAATTGTAAAACAGGGAGCCACTGTTCTCAGGTCTTATAATTCGTATATGTTTTCCGTCAATTGCACCAATTGCATGAGGGAAGTTAGCTCTTTCATAAAAACCATTTTCCATTTTCTTCCACTTTTCTTCAGTTGGAAAAAGTAGAGTATATTAGTAGGTTCTGCCTCACGTTAGACGTTAGATGTGTTAGACAAAGAACATTAAAAAAAAAAAATAATTATGAAACTTGTTTTCCTTGAGTGGTCTCAGACAGTGTATTGATGGTCACTTAGGGTTGTTGACTTTAAAAAAATTGCATACCAAGCGATCCCAGACAGGTTGTCCAGACAGTTGTTGACCTTAGTGAGGTTAAACATATTGCATTCCCAGACAGTGGTTGCCCTTGATGTTAAACAATTTAAATGAAACGTGTTTTCCTTCAAAATAAAATATTTAAAAGAAAAAAAAATATTATGAATCGTGTGGTCTCAGGCAGCTGTCTTGATGGTCACTTAGGGTTGTTGACTTTAGTCTATGGTAAAAATTGCATGGTAATATACTGATTAGAAAAATTATTTTTACGATCAAACATTATACAAATTAGCCAAAGAAAACAGTTGTAATTTAATGTTAAGGTGTTAATTAAAATTTACTAAACATGATTTCATTTTTTAGTGATTGGAAAAATGGATAATTTTAAAAATGTAGCAAATAGTATGTATTTAGTGTTAAAAGCAGCTTGCACGACCTTGCAAAACAGCCCTAACCCAGAAAGGCATACTGTTTAAACTTGGATTAATTATGGTAAAAAAAACAATTCGTTTAATTCATCGTGCGTTAAGATTATCAAACATAAATATTGGTGAGAAGCGGAATTTGGATTCTTTGTTGGGCCATGTAAAAAGGTATCAGTTAATATTTAAAAAATTATGTTGTGAAAAAACAAAACGTGGTGGTCAACTTAAAGAAAGGCGAGGTGAAAGGGTTGCTTGGGTTGATATCAAAAGCGCTTTCAAAAGTAGAATACGTTCGGAGATGATTGTTAATTATAAACATAAATTTATTAATCCCTTTTTAGACGACTGTTTTAATTTGTTTGCGATTCGTATAAAAAACGAATATAAAAAATTTCAATGTCCTTTTAAAATTAACGTAGTATTTTGTGCTGAATTCGTTAAACAGGCGGTGCAAACGTTTTTGACGAGAAACATTTCAATTCCAAAAATAACCTTTTAATTTGTAGTCAAGTTAATGATGACGAACTTAAAAAGTGGTGGTCTGATAATGTTAGTGATTTTATTAATAACAAATTAGAACAATTCGAGGAACAAGATTTGGGATCGAGTTTAGTTAATATATCGTTGAGTATCAATGTCAATAACTGTGATGAGTTGTTTAATGGAGGTTCATCTTTCATCAAATTGCCGTGTGAGATAGTATTGAAAAAAGCTGTTATAAATGTCAAGAATTCTGATAACGCGTGTTTCGCTCATGCTGTTGTATCAGCTTTATATCCTGTAAAAAAGAACAGTGATCGTGGTTCATCATACCCAGCTTATGAAACTGTACTAAATTTACAAAATATCACTTTTCCCATGACCATTAGTCAAATTTCAACATTTGAAAAAAATAATAACATATCTGTAAACGTTTACATTTTGAAATCGAAAAAATGTAAATATATAACTTGTCCCGTTTACTTAACTTTAAACAAAAAATAAACTCATGTAAATTTATTAATGATTCAAGAAAACTATAAAAAAAATGATAATTTTGAAAATAATAATAATCAACATTTTTGTTGGATCAAAAGTTTATCTCGATTAGTGCGTTCCCAGTTAACCAGTCATGAAACTAAGATATTTACTTGCGATAGATGTTTACAGTACTTTACTAGTGATTTTAAATTAACTTCACACCTAAGTGATTGCGAAAAAATTAATAAATGTAAAATAACGCTGCCGGCAAAGGACACATTTTTGGAATTTAAAAATTTTGCATACAAAGAATATGTACCTCTCGTTATTTACAGTGATTTTGAATGTTTGCTAAAACCTATTGATAATGCGACTGATTTGTCAACAGGAAAATATCAAGAGCATGAGCGATACAGCGTCGCGTACTATGTCCATTGCAGATTTTATGAGCAGTTATCATTTTTTAATTCGTATAGAGGACAAGATTGTCGCATTTGGTTCGCAAATGAACTAGAAAATGTATTAATAAAGTTTCAAAATTATTTCGATACTGTTGTGCCAATGCATCCACTAACCCCAACCCAACAAAAAGAATTTCACGAAACGACCATTTGTCATATGTGCGAAAAACCAATCGTAAGCGAAACGGGTGTGAGAGATCATGATCACTTTACGGGGCGTTATAGAGGAAAATCACATAATGCTTGTAATCTAAATTATGATAAATCAAAATATATCACTCCCGTAATATTTCATAATTTTACAGGGTACGATTCTCATTTTATTATCAAAGATTTAGCTCGAGCTTTTCCAGGCAAATTTTGTCTCTTGCCGTTAAATAAAGAACGTTATATTTCGTTTACAAAGGAACGTGTTGGTTCGCGATTGAAATTAAGATTATAGATTCATACAAATTCTTAAATGCCTCCCTCGACCAATTAGTGTCATATTTGACGCCAGATAAATTTAAAATTTTAAATGCTCTCAATCCACATTTGTCTGATTCTCAAAAATTATTGCTAACGAGAAAAGGTATTTTTCCTTACGAATATTTAGATAGCTGGGAAAAATTAAATAATACCGAATTACCCGCAAAGGAATTATTTTTCAGTAAACTAAAAAACAGTAACATATCGGATGGTGAATACTTACATGCTCAGAATGTTTGGAACACTTTTAAAATTAGCGATTTAGGCTCCTATAGCGATTTGTATTTGAAAACTGATGTGATTTTGTTGGCAGACGTATTTGAAAATTTTCGAATGGGTTGTAAAGATAGTTACGGTCTAGATACCTGCTACTATTACACTACAGCTGGGTATACATTCGATGCAATGTTAAAATATACAAAAATTCGGTTAGAATTGCTCTCTGATATTGACATGTTATTATATTGGGAGAAAGGTGTGCGTGGCGAAATAAGCCAATGTACTACTAGACATGCGGTTGCAAATAATAAATTTCTGTCTGGATACGACAAAAATTTACCCTCTAATTGAATCGGTGAGATGAAAAACAGTACAAGTCCAAATGTTGACATTTGAAACTGAAATAGCCAATCGGCTTTAAATTACATTCTTTATCGAATAAGCTTAAAAACCATATGCTTTACATTGCCCACTGGGATAAACAACAATGACTTTATCAGCGATGAGTAGAAAAACAGTACAAGTCCGGATTTGCACTAGACGGATAATTTTGTTGTGTGCTAATCTAAGATGTCTTCTGATGACAGTAGTTCAGAAGAAGCTAGTTTTAGTGGCAGCAAGAAAAGAAAAAGAAATGTTAATACCTAATTGTAAAGTGAATAAAAGGAAAATTGCACGTCAACAAGGTCAGGCGTATGTCACAAAAAAAGGAAAACAAATTGGGCCAAAAACTGTTGGCCCTACTTGCATGTAAGTTTTTTTTTCTTCTTTTGCTTCAATATTAAGTAGTAAAACTACCATACGTGTAAACGCAAATGCATGGACCAGTTTACCGACATAGAACAGAGGGAAATCATGTTAAAATTATACGATAATAGGCCAAAAAATTAACAGGACACATTTCTACAGGGGCTTATGGAAGTTAAGCCAATCCAAAGGCGTAGAAGTAGACTTGCTGATCCCGCTACGCAAAGACGTTCCAACTTTTTGTATTTTGTAATGAAAAATTCGGATCGCCTTTCAGTTTGCAAACAGGCATTTATGAGTCTTTATGCTGTATCGCATTTCCGAGTTCAACGCTTAAATATATTGCTTCTTGAAGGACAAACACCCAAAGATTTCAGAGGCCTTCATAATAACAGACCTCGAACATTGTGTGATCACTGGATTGCAAAAATTAAAAATCATATTGAATCTTTTCCTGTAAAAACTACTCACTATTCCAGTACACCTGTTCATTATTTGGACGCAAATTTAAACGTAAAACTGATGCACGAGCTGTTCATAAAGAAACATCAGGAACTGCAAGGACTTGTAAAGTTTGAATTTTTTCTAAAATATTTCAATGATAATTATGGCCTTAAGTTTGGAAGGCCTCAAGTTGATGTCTGCTCAGAATGTGAAAGATTAACAGTGAAACTAAAAGACGGTAATCTGAATGATAATGCAAAGCGAGTTGCTGCAGCAGAACTAATGGTTCATAAAAGACGCGCTAAAAAAAATTGTGCAAAAATTAAAGAAGTTGAAGCTATGTGCGCTGAACGCCCAGAACTTATGGGTATCACATTTGACTATATTCAAAATATGCTTCTTCCACACATTCCCGTTCAAGAGATTTTTTTTACTTAAGGCAACTCTGGGTATATGCTTTCGAAGTTCATAATATTAAAAATAATACTGGTCATTTCTACACATACCATGAAGGCCAGGCTCGAAAAGGTCCAGATGAAGTATGCTCATTCCTTAAAGATTACATAGCCAATCATATTCCAGCCGAAATAACGGAATTACATCTATTTTCTGATGGATGTCCAGGGCAAAATCGTAACCACACAGTGGTTCGATTTTTGCTTGCTTTACAGTCGACAAAACGTTTTAATAAAATCTATCATTATTATCATTTTAGAAACACCCTGTATAGTGTGTTATTAGACAAGACCGACAAAATCAAGAATGTTCGTAACATGTTGCTAGTTAAAGTTACGTTAACTAACTGGTCACTTTAGTTTCAATCACTTTATTTTACACTTGAGACAATTAATTTTTAAAGGATTTGGTCCGTCAAAATCGTCATAGTTATGATTATTATAATGTTCTAAACAAGGTTCATAGCAACTCCATTTTTTTTTGACATTCTGAGAGATTATTCCAAATAATTTTTATAATATTAAGACGATGAAAGTTACAACAATGTTGCATAAATATTGACTCCAACTGCGAGTCGCTTATTTTTACATCAGTAAAACTCATTGTGAACAACACTAGCACAAGCTGAAACGATACTAATAAATTTAATTCCCATTACAACTATAAATATGCAATAAGTGAGAAAAAAAATTTAAAAAAAAATGGAGTGGAACATCTATAGACAAACTACTAAAAATATTTTTGGCTAGAATTAACATTGCTTTACTATACTAAAATATTTTATTTCATATCTCGTACAAATTTATACTATATTACATTATTAACTTAACTTAATTGGTTTGTTCACCAGTTCCTGTTAAAAAAAAATATATCATTAAAAAATAACCTAGGACAATAATTTTTATTTAATAATTCTTACCAAACTTGAAACAGGAACCCCTCAATTTCTACGTTATAGGTAGAGGACAAATGATAAAATTTGTCCTCTATCGCTTTGTAGACATCTACATAATACCATTTATTCAATGGTCGGGTCATTTCTGTCTCAATGTGTTGTACGATTTCGGAACTTATCACCTCGTCGAACCTATGGTCATCAATCGCCCACGTCACAGTAATTTTAAGTTTACCAACATACTTGGATTTTATCCTTTTTTAAGTGTCCTTTAAGTTTTTCCATTTCATCATCAATTGGCTTCCTGTTATAGAAATTAAAATTGTATTATTTATTTCAGGTACTTAGGAATTGGTTCTTATCTTATTGATATGCACTATAGTTACAAAATAGGATATTCTACAATGTCTAAAATTATAAGAAAAGTATGCGCCGCACTTTGGGAAAGTTTAAAAGAAGATACTATGGCGTTTCCAGTAGAGTATATTAGTAGGTTCTGCCTCACGTTAGACGTTAGATGTGTTAGACAAAAAACATAAAAAAAAAAAAAATTATGAAACTTGTTTTCCTTGAGTGGTCTCAGACAGTGCTTGATGGTCACTTAGGGTTGTTGACTTTAAAAAAATTGCATACCAAGCGATCCCAGACAGTTGTTGACCTTAGCGAGGTTAAACATATTGCATTCCCAGACAGTGGTTGCCCTTGATGTTAAACAATTTAAATGAAACGTGTTTTCCTTCAAAATAAAATATTTAAAAGAAAAAAAAAATATTATGAATCGTGTGGTCTCAGGCAGCTGTCTTGATGGTCACTTAAGGTTGTTGACTTTAGTCTATGGTAAAAATTACATGGTAATATACTGATTAGAAGAATTATTTTTACGATCAAACATTATACAAATTAGCCAAAGAAAACAGTTGTAATTTAAATTTTTTTTGATGTTTGTGTTAACCCAGATGTTGTTATTTAAAAATCTTCATGTAACGAGAATAAAAAGGAACGATCTGCAGCCAGACAACTCAGTTGAACTCAGTACGAGTCAGTACAGAAGAGTCCAGGCTAGTCAGTCTAGCACCTTCACTGACAGTCTGGGTCAGCTCTCAACAAGTCTAAAATACTACTAGTGTGTTTTATTGCGACTACACCCAACCACCCTCACCCTTCGTCACTAACAAGGTCACTACAATTCGAAACTAACTTCCACAACCACCCCCTCTCACGAGCCCGACCCGGTGACAATAGGGTGTCATGAAATTATCTTGTAACTGAAAGCCTCGTCTCCAACAAAGACATATGGAGAAGTTTTGTTACTTCCTGGAAGGTGCTGGGGAAGTGGAATGTTCAGTTGACCTTTTTAAAACTGTCGTAGAAAGCCGTCTTTTTAACAACGCCTTTATCAGAAATTCTTCAGTTTGTTCCAACATCAGCAACAAAACTTCTGAATGTTCCTTTACAGTTGAAGTAACGAGCCGGAATTCGCTGTTTTTGTTTATCTGAATGTGTTTTCCGTCAACTGCACCAAGGCAGTGCGGAAATTGCCATTTTTCTTCGAAATAATAAGCGACTTGTTTCCACTCTTCTTCACTTAGAGAAAGCTGAAATCAGAAATTAAAATTACTATTTAGGTAACAAATACGTGTTTTTGTTATAGGTTGCCACATATTCTCTATCAACTTCTTCAGGACCTACACCCACAGCCAATTCGTTTGCACAACCTAGCAGAAAGAGAAAGTCGGCCCCTTCATCACATGATCTCCTTACAAAAGCCACGCGGTATTTGGAAGGTGAAGACGATGAGTTTTTGATATTGGCAAAGAGTTACGCTGTGAAATTAAGGAAATTAACTCAGCAACAGCAAATGTTTGCTAATAAAGTAATCAAAACATTGCTTAATGGTCAACCGTGCCTTTTAACCAGAGATAGCCATCTGGTTCACCCATCAGGGCCTTTATCCACTCCATCACCATCTCCCAGTTGAAGTTCGAATTCGTACTCTCATCATTCTGAACTCCAAACGGCGAGGACTTTGTTGGATGGATTCTCATCTCGTACGATGACAACGAATACAATAATTCGTAACAAGTCAAATAACCGTTACTAATTTGTAATTCGCGTTCGCGAAACGAAATTTTATTTTATTATGGTTGGCAGTAGAGAGGAATCTTTTGAGAAGGCTGTGGACCGGAGATAGCGAGAGATGGCCGGGAATCTTCTCGAAAAGTAGAGCTCTGAAATTTTTAGGAGATTACCCACGTATTATGGCGGTCGTGCAGTATGCCAATGTAATGTTGTGGAAAAAAGGCTTTGAGGCAACCCTTGGATTTAAGTTTCGCTTGTGTAAGCTGAGTGTTTTATTACCGCGGCGAGTAGCCGAGTTTGTGTTCTTGTGGCCGCCGGGAATTAATCATTATTTAAATGCCGGCCGATTTTCATACGTTATATTTAAATGTAAAATTTAACTGCGAGTTGGAGAAAACTTTAATTTTGTGTTGAGTTGATCAGCTGTTATTCTGACATTGTAAATATCACGGTACCGTCGCGCAGAGTGACTTGAGCCACTGGGGTGACTTGAACCACTTGACAATAACTTTGATTAATAACTGTATATATTAATACTTCCTAATAAAGCATTTATAGGACAACTTTTTGTACTTTCTTAATAAATGGGTTACAATTAACCAAATTTATTTCTACCTATGCTAAGTCTGCTTGTAAGGTGCAAATTTTTGAGTAAAATACCAGTGATTTTATATATTTTTTAATATTCTATAGTCGCAGTTTTTTTTAAACACTGTGGGTGGCTCAGTTGGGGGCTAAATTTGCAGTAAAGCATCAAATATGCACTTTATTGTCATGTGGCTCAATCCGTGGGGTGTCATGAGCGGGGCCGTGCAAACGGGGGGTGCGGTGGATGCACCGCACCCGGGCCCCCCAATCATGGGGCTCCCAAATGACCCATCCTCCTAAGTGTATTATACGAGGGTTGTCCGTAAAATAAGGTTCCCAAGGCGCTGCAGTCGCGAGGAGCGCTGTTACGCGGGATCCGGTGACCCTGGCGAACTGTCTGCGACGCTCAGTCTTGGCTGAGCAGCCGGCAAGCTAAGGCCGCACTGCAGGAGGGTAGATGGTAGATACACGCCGTCGCCTGGCGCTTTGTTTCACAACAATTGTCGCCAGGCGGCGGCGTGTATCTACCATCTACCCTCCAGTCAACCATCCCGCAGTGCGGCCTTAGCTTTAGAGATAGAGCTCCCACTCGCTTCGCCCGCCAGGTGCGAATTACGCTCTGTTATTCGTTTTTTGTGTGCAAAAAACACTGCGCCGGTGGACATTCTTTCCCAACTGTGTTAAGTATAGGGTAGAGAAGTGTATGAGCATACAACACGTGCGCAAATGGTGCAGAGAATTCAAAGACGGACGTGCAGATGTCCATGATGAACAGCGTTCCGGAAGGCCATCGGTTTCGGACGAAACGATGGCAAAAGTGGAAGAAGAAATGCCGAAAGATCGAAGGGTGACGGTTTGGGAGCTCTGTTAGGTGATCCCTGATGTCAGCAAGACCACCATTAACAAAATTTTGACACACCATTTAGGGTATGCCAAGGTTTGTGCAAGGTGGGTCCCAAGAATTCTTACGGGACCACAAACGGCAACGTGTTAAACGGCTCGCGAATTTCTTCGAGACTATGAAACCGATGGTGAAGAATTCTTGAAGTAAATTGTTACTGGGGACGAGACCTGGGTTCACCACACGACGCCGGAAACGAAGGAACAATTCCGTCAGTGGAAACAGCCAGAGTCGCTGAAGCCGCGGAAGTTCAAGCAAACACTGTCTGCCAGCAAAGTGATGGCGAGCGTGTTTTGGGACAGGAAGGGGTTACTGTTTACGAATTCATGCCTGCTGGTACAACAATCAATGCTGACCGCTACTGTGCGACGTTGAAGAACCTGCGCCTCGCAATACAAAACAAGGGGAGAGGCATGCTCACGAGGGGAGTGCTTTTCCATCACGACAACGCTCGTCCCCACACCGCCCGTGTAACAACCGGTCTTCTCAACCAATTTGGATGGGATATTGTCAAACACACGCCCTACAGCCCGGACATAGCCCCAAGTGATTAACATCTCTTCCCTTATAACGCCTGGGTGGGACTCAATTCAGAACCGGAGAAGAGCTGAAAGAGGAGGTTTTACGACTCGGGCATTAAGAGGATGGTACACCGCATGCAAAAATGCATCGACCTCAACGGCGATTATGTCGAAAAATAAGAAAAAGTGTAAGTTTCCAAAAATATATAATTCAAAGCAAATAAACAAGTTTTTCATTGCGAAAAATCATTGGGAACCTTATTATACGGACAACCCTCGTATGTAAGTTATTTAAAAGTTTTAGTCGGCATGTTTGATTTCGGAAGATTTCGATATAATGGGTAAAAAATCTTGTTTTAAATAACACTTCAGTGGCGTAACTGTAGGATCGGGGACCACGCAATTCTTTCTTTTTTCCAGAACAGAGAAAGTTTAACCGCGCAAACTCGACTAAATAGCCAGTAGCGGTTGCGCTATAAAACAGTTGTCAGTTGGTATACTCGTACTGTCGTACTCGTACATACTTGAATAAGTAAATATTTATTGTTTTACTGTGATTTTGTGGATTATTTTTCTCACATAGGTACTTTAAGGTAAATTAATTTATTTGTTTTTATAATTGTTAACAACTACAAATAGCTATTTCTAATGTGAATATTAAATTTAAAGAAAAGAACAAATTGATCCATCCTTTCAATAAAGACAAGGAGATAGCTGGCGAGGATTGGGTTAGCCAATTTCTTACTAGGCACCCGGATTTAACTATGCGGAAACCTCAGGCGAGGTCTGAGGCCCGAGCAATGGGTTTCAACAAACCAAATGTTAAAAAAGTTTTTGGATTTGCTTACTGAAATTGCCGACAAACAACCCAACAGCTCAACGAATTTACAACTGCGACGAAACAGGCATTTCTGTAAATCCCAAAGGACATTCAAGAATCATAGCACCAAAAAGAAAGCGGCAAGTGGGTGTTTTAACTTCATCTGAGAGGGGAAACCGTAACAGCTGAAATATATGTTTCGGCGGCTGGTGCCTACATGTCTCCTATGCAAATATTCCCTCGAAAACGATGGCAGAATGAAGGTCTACCTCCTGCGGGTTGGGCGGAGCGCCATAAAACAGGATGGGATGGATAACATCACAATTTTTTTCAAGGAGGTTTGAAAAGTTTGTCCATTTTACGAAAGTAACTAAGGATAATGTTCTAGTGATATTAGATGGACACTCCATGCCCACAAGAAATCTACATGTCATCGAATTTTCGAGAGAAAACGGAATCATAATGCTGTGCCTTCCCCCTCACGCTTCACGTAGACTTCAACCCCTTGATGTTTCATTCATGAAACCAATTTATAAGGAAGCATTTTTCACTGATTTTTTTGAGCTGTATAAAAAACAAGAATGTCTTTGGAAAAAGAAATCAAAACAATATCAACAAACATTTAAGAAAAAAGGCGATGGATATTTTAGAAACAAAATTTAAGGAATTACATGAAAACGCTAATTTATAATTTTAGAACGTCTTACAAAAGAGAGCTCAAGTTAGTTAAGGAATCCTGTAAAAGTGGGGCAGGAACAGAAGATATTTCTAAACCAAAGTTGTGTCACTTTGAATTACTCTATTTTTGAAATGATCATGAAGTACCAAAAGCTTACGTCTCAAATATGTTCAATGAGGAAGAGGCGAGTAAATCATAGAGGATAAATAATTTTCAACAGCTTTACTTTGTCAAGATACAGCTTCTTTATTGTTAACACACTGCATAAATAGTTTCCTTGCGACTTTGGCAGTATGTGACGAAGCTCTGTTGCTATGGCTCGAGGCGTCCGTAATATACAGGCCAGCAACCATCCCCACTTCCATATGTATACGTCACAGCGGCAGGCCCAGCGTTTAGCACTCTCCTGACAATCGCTGCATGTGCGATTCACTTTCATGTAATTTACGTGAGCAAAGGTTAATTTTGTTTCAATAATAATATTTTATCGTGCTTATTAACCATTTTCTATTAGCATTCTTAACATGCCAAATAAATGCTGTGTCCCCAATTGCAAAAGCAATTACCGGGAATTTACTGAAAAAGTTACAATGTTTTCCTTTCCCAAAGATGAGATGAGATCGAATTTGAGGTTACGTAAAATTCACAGGGATAACTATACCCCTAACAAAAATTCATTCGTTTGTATCAGCATTTCGATGATCGATTTCTTGTAACTGAAGATCGTGCTACCCGAGTTGATGGTACAGAGCTAGTGGTAAAACGTCAGGTACCGAAGTTAACTGAAGATGCAATTCCTACAATTTTTCCTGGTCAGCCGGCGTACATGTCTGCAGAATTACCACAAAAAAAGAAATACCCTGCTCAGCGCGAAGCAGAAGTGAAGAAATTAAAAGAAGAACACAAAAAGAAAATGGAATCTCAAGATTTCATCAATAGTTTTGATGAACTGAAAAACCAAATTCACGAAAAAATCAAACTCGTGGACTCCATTTCGTCATTTGATTTTTTTTTTAAATCTATATTAAACTGACAATAAGCAAACCCTGATATTTCAAAAAATTCCTCAAATATTATTGAAGTTACCAGGCAATAATATTAACAGCAATGGAAAGGAAAAAGGATTCGCTTCTTTATCGGATTTAAAAAACGTACACAACACCGAAAAAACTAACGTACAACTGGTTACGAGTATGGGATGAAATGCCTTCGGTAGACGGCACTAGGAAGAGATACGGTAAATTGACTAAAGAAACAGCTTTCCCTCGAACACACCACTAAAAGCATTATTGACCTGTGTCAGTATCTTCTTACCGAGCGCAATTTTAAATTTGTTTTTAATCGGAAAATTTCAAACTGATGATTTGGAGGCTCGACATGTCCAATATCGTCAAATGAGTGGAGCCAATTATCACGTATCGGTTCAGCAAATTCTCGAATCAGAAAGAAAACTCAAGTGTTGAGTCTGATCAAAATGAAATCCTCTCTATCTGAAGTCGTGCGATGTAAATGAAGCGGAGACATCATCAGGGTGCGTGAAAATACCGGAAAATGATTTACAGAAATTTCTGGCAACTGTAAACCTTGCAGAAATTCAGAAATTTCTTGAAAGTCACGAATTATGTGAAAATGACAATATGATTTTAATTTTCATTACCGGCTATATTGTGCATAACATATCGAAGAAATTGTCTTGCGATGAATGTAAAAAAAACTTCATTTTGATAAGAAAATAAGCTTAGAGCTGTCTCCGAAAGTTGAGAATTATTTGAAAGTCATCGACCGCGGAGGTCTGACCTATCCGAAACAATACTTCGTTGATATCGTTATAAATGGATGTCATTTTTCAGATTTTAACTGAAAATTTTGAGAGGTAATTTCGGTTGTGCACGTCACAAAGAAATGTTTTTGTTGAATTCTCGCTTAATTCGCTTGAAAAGAAATGTATTCTAAATAATAACTCATGTAAATGTGGCAACTCCCTTAAATATAATGAATAAAAAATCTATGGTGACTTTAGTAAACATTCTTCTGAATAATTATAGGAAAAACGAGAATGACTAATAAAAGCTATCAACTCATTGGCGAAGAGTATAACTAAATTGTTCAACAGATTTTTACAAAATGGCTCAAATCCCCAGGGTATTGGGAGCTGTCGATGGAACCACAAAAAATAAAGGCTCCAAGAATTAATGCAGCAGTTTTCGTGACAAGAAAGTGCCATTATGCCATTACTTTGCAGGCTACCAAAATATATAATTTAAAATTCACCGATGTATTCGTTGGATATCCCGGGTCCGTGAATTGAATGGGGATCTGTTTTCTACTAGTTCTGGTCTCATTGTTAATTGCGTTAGTGTAGATGTTCACATGGGGAAAGGGATAGCTGTTGAATTCGCTAATTTGTATCCAGAAGATTGTAAGGACTTACAGAAATTAGATCCACAGGTAGGGTCTTTTCTATTGTTACCCGCCGATGGACTTATAACGGTGAGCAGAGGATATTTGTTTACGAAAGCCGTTTATAGTGATAAACCAACTTATGATACGCTCACTGATTCTTTAAAATCTATGCGAACGATTTGCAAAATGAATCAAATTGGGCAAGTTTTTATGCCTAAAATTGGTTGTGGACTAGATGGGTTAGACTGGAACAAAGTGTCGGAGATTGTTAAAGCGGTATTTGTGTCGAAAGGAATATCTGTCGTTGTTTGCGTATTTGATAAGAGCGCACAGCAGCCTACCTTATCTGCTGCTCATGTTGCTGTCACGAATTTGCAGGTTACTGAAGATGCTAAATGGAGTTTTACTATACAATCCAAAACTATACAGACTGAATTATGCTCTAAACTCTCGAGTTTTGTACACGTTGTTACTGAAACACCATGTATGCCAGATGAGACTCTTTTCCGGGATATAGTTGACATAAAGAATATCGAAAAAGAGATAGTTACTACTAAGTTTGCTATTATTTTTGATCCTGGTCATTCTTCACTTTATGCTGTCAAATTGAAGAACGAATTAACTACTAAACTTTCATGTGACGCGACGTTTATGGATGGGGAGATGATGAAGATGGGGATAACTATGCTAGAGGATTGAGACTCATGAGTTCTTGGTTTCGATAGGGGATTAGATTTTGATTTAATTTTACTTAGAGGGCTTCAGTGTAAAATCGTACATTGATTTTTTTTTTTAAATCAGACTTATACAAAGCAGTAACATCAACCATGAGTAGAAGGGCTATAGGGCTTTACCCCTCGGAAGTAAGCAATTAGAGACACCAAGACTTGCCTGATCTTGCAAGACGTGCCTGATCTTATGCGTCTCGAAGTCGCGCAGCTGCTTGGATGCGTCTGCTGTCTTGAGATTGGAACTGTGAAGTCGGGTAATAATGCAAGGCAATGAGTATGCATGTGACTGCATACAGGAAGAGTGTGCACGCTGTATGACGATCGTTAATCATTGTGGGTGTGTAATCAGCGCAACGCAGCGGAATTAGTTAATTAATACACATTGATACTTGCAGAATAACAACTAAAACAATGCAGCAAGTGCATTTACAACCGTTGTTACAGAAATTGTGAACAAGAAGATAATCAATGTAGGGAGTTAGTTCGGGTAGAATTCCGTAGTTTTAATAATAGCGTATTGTTGTTAACTTAAAAATAATCCCTGATATAATTGCTTTCCTACGGAAGTAAATCGATCTAAATAAATGTTCAAGAGCATACATGAAAAGAATACTTGCATGAATTAGCATAACAACTAAAACACTGCAGCAATGGCATTTGAAATCGTTGTTGCAGAAATTGCGGAGACAATAACTGTGATAAATTTGATAAGCTTAGAATTACCTATGCAGTTTTCAATAATAATATCGCATTAAAGGGAAAAACTGTCTGGACATTAATCGAATCAGCTCGAATTCAGTTGTCAGCCATCTACCCACCAAACATGTCGATGTGTATAATTGTTAGTGTCGGCGTTGAAGACTTCGACCATGTGGGGCAAACGCCACCAAGTCCCAACACCACTTCGCGACCAGAAGATGTCGCCCCGCTGCCCCCTCGACCAAATAGGTAGAGGTGGGGCATGGTCTATGAGCAGCATTTGGAGGTGCGCGGGCAGGTCACGGTGGACCATGTCCTAATCAGAAAAGTTTAACCCTTTCGCTCCTGTCGGGATATATACGAGGGCGAACCCAAAAGTAAGGTCTCCAAGGCGCTGGAGCCGCGATGATACATATAAGACGAATTCCGGCAACACTGGCGCATGCGCCTGTTCCCCCACTCTCGGATCCAACCCTGTCCGACACGCTAGAGCGCTTATAGCGTGCTCAGCAGTCGTTTGAGATGGCGCTCCCGATCGCTGTTACCGCCAAGTGCGAACTTCGCGCAGTTATTCGATTTTTAAACGCTAAAGGGGTCCAAACTATCGATATTCATCGACAATTGACGGAAGTGTACGGCGATAAGTGCATAGACGTTAAAAACGTTCGGAAGTGGTGTAGGGAGTTTGCCGGCGGTCGCACGGAAATTCACGATGTGGAGCGGAGCGGCAGACCATCGATATCGGACGAGACAGTGGAAAAGATTGAGCAAATTTTGCGTCAAAATCGAAGGATCACCATCCATGAGCTTAGTCTGCGTGTTCCTGAGATTTCCGAGTCCAGCATTCAGAGGATTTTATCCGAAAAATTGGACTATCGAAAGGTTTGTGCTCGGTGGGTTCCACGGATGTTAACGGAGGACCACAAACGACAACGTGTCGAAACATCCCGCCAATTCCTCCAACAATGGGCTGATCAGAAGGAGGAGTTCTTGGATTCCGTCGTTACTGGGGACGAAACGTGGGTCTTCCATTTCACGCCGGAGACGAAGCAACAATCACGTGAGGCGTCATTCGACTTCGCCCAAGCCGCGAAAGTTCAAACAAACACAATCCGCGGGCAAAGTCATGGCAAGTGTGTTTTGTGATCGGAAGGGGATTTTGTTGATTGACTTTACGGCGACAGGTACTGCGAAACGTTAAAAAAGCTCCGACGGGCGAACCAGAATCGTCGAAGAGGGATGCTCAGCAAGGGTGTGAGACTTCTGCACGATAACGCTCGCCCTCATGTCGCCCGTGTAACGCAGGAGCTTTTGAAGCAGTTTGGATGGACTGTCATTCCCCACCCCCCTTAAAGTCCTGATCTAGCTCCTAGCGATTACCATTTGTTTCCCAACTTGAAGGAGCACTTGGGTGGACAACGATTCAGTTAAAGAAGAGGTTGAACGCTATCTGAATAGCTTGGCGGTGGACTGGTTCGACACGGGGATACAAAAGTTGACCCAGCGTCTTCAAAAATGTGTGGATGTAAATGGAGATTATGTTGAAAAATAGATCAATGTATGAGCTTTAAAATGATGTATTTACTTTTAAAATAAAACGGTTTTTACTATTTTTAAAAAATCAGGAGACCTTACTTTTGGGTTCGCCCTCGTATATCCCAAACAATGATTGAAAAAATCTGCTTCTTATAAAATGCATTCATATTACATTGGGGTGGGATATTTTAGTAGTCTATAGTTTATGCCATGTATTTCACAGGTCGTGGCAGTCTTCACAACTAAAAATCTAAGTTAAAAGATTTTATGTGCGAATGTGATTATAAAGAGTAGTGTGTTTAGAGTGTATTTCTGGTGATAATAAAAATTACGAAGTGACTAGCCGCACGGCCCGGGCGCGGGCTTCACGCCCGGCTGACGTCACTTATATGACGTCACAGACAACCGGGTTTATGCTGCCACGATGTGTCTGCCGTACGGACCGTGTTCGGGTTTTACGCCCGGCTGTCGCAATCATTTGAAAAGTCATTCGTACTTTTTATTTAGCGCACAGTTTTCAAGTTTTTGCTTAATGGAGGCCATTCTAGATATTAAGCGGTCATATGAAACAAGCGCACAAAGTCATTATAGAAATTGTCCAAATCACTTTTGAAATGAAATACAAAAGTCATTTTTTAAATCTACAACAATTTTATTCTTTTTTTGTGGAGGTTTGGACTTACGTCTTGGTGTGCCAATTTTATTGTAGTCAAATCAGATCCCTTAGGACGATCTTTTCTCTTAATTTTACTTGGCATTACAGTCCTAATAATCACTTCATTTTAAAAAGTACATTTAAAAGTGAGGTAGGTACCCACCACTTATTTAGTAATTTACATTTTACAGTCTTCTATCTAAAAAATTCAATTGATAGTTGGTTTGGTTAAACTCAACACCCTATATAATTACAAGAATGTTTATATTATGCTGTACAAAACCCCATGCAAATTTTTTCATACATTTTATATATAATAGTGTACTTGGCAAACTTAAAGAGAAGCAAGCTACCCGGGATAATTCACAAGTGGCGCAAACGTAAGCATCAAAGTATACTGTCCCGCCAAATATTCTTTATAGTCCGTACATGAACAGATTCAGTACGAGGTTATGTAATTCATTAGTACCTTGTTAGTTCTTGTTCATAAGTACATATAAATCTTTAAAAAAGGGCTTATATTTACAAAAATATTGTATTGTGGAGTGGATTGTGCCCAGAACTTTCAGCGTTAAAAGGTGCAAACGTTAAATCGATCATCATGTATTTTCTACTGGGAAAAAAATTTACAGACTACGAGAAAGTGAAAAAAAATTTAAACGATTATGAGGATAGTACTTTTAGTAAGTATTTTATTCGTGATAGCCGCCGTATAGATTCCGGCGCAAGAGTTAGTTAGAACATTCATAAGGAAGGAATTAAAATATTCAGAATTAAAATTTTGTTGTATATATGGCGGACAAAAATACAGATCAACGGGTTCTAAAGTACGCGAGGTACGTACATTTAGGAAGGAAACATTATGTCCTGCACATATCACGCTAAGAGCAACTACTGACGGTAAATACTTGGAAGTTCGCAGTTTGGAAGAAAAACACAATCACGAGGTTAATGAAATAAATTACATGTATTTACCTCAGAAAAGAAAATTAGATATGGAAGATAAAGATGACGCACAGGAACTTTTGTCTGTACAAGGAAATTCTAAACTTATTAAACAAAAATTGGAAGAAAAAAACAGGCAAATTGTTAACTTTAAAAGATTTATCTAATTTAAAACAAAATTTGAACAACTCAGAAAATTTATCAAAATGTGTAGATATTTTACAAAAACAATATCAATCAGATATAAGTATTTTAAAAGATCCAGAAAATAATTTTAAAGGAATGTTTATACAAACAAACAATATGAAAAATACAATTTCAGCTTACCCAGAATTTCTAGGAGTAGACGGTACATACAAATTAATAAATGTAGACATACCACTGTTTCTGATTGTAACTGAAGATGGTAATTGCCAGACCGAAGTTGTTGCAATGTGTTTATTAACAAATTAGGATAAAAGTAGTTTTGAATGGTTTCTAAAAACATTTCAAGAAAAAAATCCTTCATGGAAAAATACTAAATGTATAATGACAGATAAAGATTTGTTAGAAAGAGCAGTAATAAAACAATTATTTCCGGAAACAAATGTAATTATTTGCATTTTTCACTGTATGAAGACTTTTGCGAGAGAAAAACTTGTGAAAAAATGGGTTTGACAAAAGACATCCGATGTCGAATATAAGAAATTCTTCAAAAATTAATATATGCTAAAAGTGAAGTAAAATTTGATTCCCAATATAATATTTTAAAAGATATTGCTCCGAAGTCTGTTCTAGAATATTTTAATAAAAACTGGTACAATTGTAAAGATGAATGGTCGATGTGCAATACATTTTTAAAAGGAAGTTTTATGAACACAACAAATAATAGAATAGAAAGTATAAATGGAAAACTAAAAACAGTAATTAAGAAAAATAGTAAGTTGGAAGAATTTCTTCATTCGTTATTTACAATATTAACATCTTTAGAACATCAAAGAGATTACAAAGCAGTATATCAAATACAAAAGCGATTAGTAACTTCATATTTACCTGATAGTGACGAAAGAAAATATTTAGACTATTTAACTCAAGAATCAGCAAAAATTGTAATTCGACAAATACATTTCAGCGCTACGGTTAAACTATTAGAGACAGAAATTCCAAGTTATTTTAAAGTTGTGACTAAAGATAGAGAATTGTTTATTACAATAGATTCATGTTCATGTAATTTTGTTTCTAGCATGCTTTTACCTTGTAGACATGTATTTGCAGCTAGAAAGAAAGCCGGAGTGTCTTTATTTTTTAAAGAACTAGTAAATAAAAGATGGACATTAGAATACTACAAGCTCCATCAAAGAGTACTTAAAATAGTAAATACAGAAAATGGAAACAATGAACAAGTCCCTGAAAATAATCCCGGCATAGAAATCGAAACTTCAAACAAGATATCCTGCATTAAATCGTATGGTCAAAAAAGAAGAAATGTATTACATATAACTAATTCTTTGGCCGACTTAGTAGCTCAATCTAGTAATACTACATACATCAATAGATTAGAGAATCTAAAGCGGTTAGAAAATCTTTGGAAACAAGGAAAAGTGTCACAGATTGTTTAATTTACCGAACATGACAGTGTAAATGAAAATAGTAAGTATTTGAATTTATTTAATACACTATAATTAATGTTATACTTCCTTGCTCTTATTTTGTTGTTTTTACAGTAATTGCTACAGAAAGAATGGTATGTCAAGCTGTTGGTGATAAAGGATTAGAAAATAAAGGCGGGGAAAATAATGATAATGCTGGTGAAATATTGGACATTGAGAATATGGAGGTTGTTTTAGAAAATGGAAAAATGTTAAATTCAAGTAGTTCACAGGCAGGTGTGTATTAATTTCTGTTTTTTAAGTTTTTAAGACGATTTTCTTATTTTAATTTACTTTGTAGTTAAATGAACCTTATTTTTGTAAAAAAAATGATTAAAAATAAAAAGCCTAATAAGTAAAATCAATTTTTATGCCATCTTTGAAAATCTGTAATTTACCATTAAAGTTCTTAAATCAGAAGTCGAAGTGATTTATTTCAATTACTATACAGGGTGAGTCACGACGGACGCGTCGGAGTTTTATGGCGAAACAGTTTATATTTTCCAATTTCTGTCGCTGTTAGATTATGTAAGTCAATAAGGGCTACATTTTAAAAATATTTTCAAATATACAGGGTGCTCCAAAAAAGAGTGCCATATCAAAGTTATACTTTTTCTTATGGAACACCCTGTATATTTTTACATTCTTGGATTCCTCTTTAAATTTACTTCAAAAAATGTAAAAAGTTATATGGGTCTAAAGTCAACCGTTCTCGTGAAAATTGCATTTTCATGAAAATGCAGTACTTTCAAAAATTTTCAACATTTGAAAACTTTGACAAGTCTGAAGAAATTCGCTTGGAGATTAGACTGACAATAGATTATGTAACAGTTTGCACCACCTACATTTTTAAAATATTATACAGGGCGTTTTTTACGCTTGGTCAAACTTGTGAAACTTTAAACATCGATAACAAATTTTTTTTAAATACAATGCCCTATATTTTTTTAAACCGTTTTATAGAAAATGTAATTCTCTTTCGAAAACATTAAGGCTGTTTTTCACCTAGAATTGATATTTTCCGAGATATCGAGATTTTATTGTTAATTATTAGGTCAAAGTAATATTTTCAAGTAGGCTATGAAGGTAGACAGCGGTAATTTGAAACAATTGAAAGAAAAACCAAGACACTTATAATTTTATCGTTTGACTACACACTTTTGACATTATTTTATAGGAAAGTTGTAGTTTTACCATACTTACGTTTAAATAGAGATTTTTTAAAATTATTTATGCATTTATTTATTGGACCAGTGTATAAGATAATTACTAAATCCTATAAACCATTTTTTGTCTGTTTACGATACGATACTCTACCGAAAACAGTACCAACCATGTTTTTTTTTTTTTAAGTAAAATTAAACAATTCAGTATTACTTTTTTTTAATCAGCGTTCCGTACTCGTACCTAATACATTATCAATCGGTTTTTAGGACTTGGCAAACGATTAAACGCAATTATATGAAAAATATTGTGGCCCTGATGAGAAACCTATATTTAAACGTAACAATGGTAAAACTACAACTTTCTTATAAAAAAATGTCAAAAATGTGTAGGCAAACGACAAAGTTACAAGTTTGTTGTTTTTTCTTTCAATTGTTTCAAAATACCGCTGTCTATCTTCATAGCCTACTTGAAAATATTACTTTGCCCTAATAATTAACAATAAAATCGCGATATCTCGGAAAATATCAATTTTAGGTATAAAACAGCCTTAACGTTTTCGAAAGAGAATTAAATTTTCTATAAAACGGTGCAAAAAAATATAGGGTGTTGTATTTAAAAAAAATGAGTGATCGATGTTTAAAGTTTCACAAGTTTGACCAAGCGTAAAAAACGCCCTGTACAATATTTTAAAAATGTAGGTTGTGCAAAGTGTTACATAATCTATTGTCAATCTTATCTCCAAGCGAATTTCTTCAGACTTCTCAAAGTTTTTAAATGTTGAAAATTTTTGAAAATACTGTATTTTCATGAAAATGCAATTTTCACGAGAACGGTTGACTTTAGACCCATATGACCTCTTACATTTTTTGAATTAAATTTAAAGAGGAATCCAATAATGTAAAAATATACAGGGTGTTCCATAAGAAAAAGTATGGCACTCTTTTATGGAGCACCCTGTATATTTGAAAATATTTTTAAAATGTAGCCCTTATTGACTTACATAATCTAACAGCGACAGAAATTGGAAAATATAAACTGTTTCGCCATAAAACTCCGACGCGTCCGTCGTGACTCACCCTGTATTACTTAGCAGATTTTATTTGCACATTGTTTGTTTTCGGCTTTATTTACTTTTCAATTTTTTTAAAATGTAAACTATTGTAAACCAGGATTCAATAGAAGGGCTTATTTGAACGTTATCCTTTTTTGTTCCAGAAGTAATTAATATTGTAATGCCAAGTAAAATTAAAAGAAGAGGGCGTCCAAAAGGATCACTTTTGACTACAATTGGCACACCACGACACAAGTTCCAACCTCCAAAGAAAAATATAAAATTATTATAAATTTTTAATGTCTTCAACTTAAAATCTTATTTTATTTTAACTTTTCTTATACTATATTCTCATATATAGGGTCCAAATAAACCTGAAATATTGACAAAGATAACAAGAGTTTTCTGTTTAATACAGGTCATACAGTTAACATTTTAAAACTTCTGACCACACTCCCGTTAAAATTGTTGGATTAAATGTACAATTTATACTAAAAACGTATGAAAAAATTTGCATGGGGTTTTGTACAGCATAATATAAACATTCTTGTAATTATATAGGGTGTTGAGTTTAACCAAACCAACTATCAATTGAATTTTTTAGATAGAAGACTGTAAAATGTAAATTACTAAATAAGTGGTGGGTACCTACCTCACTTTTAAATGTACTTTTTAAAATGAAGTGATTATTAGGACTGTAATGCCAAGTAAAATTAAGAGAAAAGATCGTCCTAAGGCAGGGGTGGGGAACCTTTTGACTTTGGAAGGCCGCATGTCACATCATAGATTTTTCATAAGGCAGCAAACTTCTGTTGTAAATATTTTTCACGTATAAAAATACACAAATATATCGGCTATAGTGCCGATTTATGGTACAATCGTCTGCAAAAAAAGGCCGCATCGAACATCTAAAAAGGCCGCATGTGGCCTTAAGGCCGCAGGTTCCCCATCCCTGTCCTAAGGGATCTGATTTGACTACAATAAAATTGGCACACCAAGACGTAAGTCCAAACCTCCACAAAAAAAGAATAAAATTGTTGTAGATTTAAAAAATGACTTTTGTATTTCATTTCAAAAGTGATTTGGACAATTTCTATAATGACTTTGTGCGCTTGTTTCATATGACCGCTTAATATCTAGAATGGCCTCCATTAAGCAAAAACTTGAAAACTGTGCGCTAAATAAAAGTACGAATGACTTTTCATATGATTGCGACAGCCGGGCGTAAAACCCGAACACGGTCCGTACGGCAGACACATCGTGGCAGCATAAACCCGGTTGTCTGTGACGTCATATAAGTGACGTCAGCCGGGCGTGAAGCCCGCGCCCGGGCCGTGCGGCTAGTCACTTCGTAAAAATTATTCCCAACGATTCTTGTTTACATGATGTGTAAAAAAGTGAGTAATATAGTTTTGACTTCCTTTTTCATTTTTTTAGTGGTAATTAGTGATATAACTTGAATGGGATTATATATCCCAACAGGATTTTTTTTATGGGATAATATTATCCGAACAGGTGCCAACATTCTTCCAAATGTCCATTTTGTTTTCAGTATGGAATCAAAAAGACGCAAATTAAGTGAAAAAGAACTTCGGTATTATGTTGAAAATCTTGATGAAATATCAGACTATGATAGTGACGACAGTCAAAAAGATAAGAATTTCATTCTCTCATCAGATGAACAGGGCGATGACAGTTCAGAAGAGGAACTCAACAATTATGAAAATAATGTAGAATATAATGAAATAATTGAAGACAAAAGTGGTGGAGACACACCTCCGCAGAATACTGAGCCAGATCTGTCTGTCTGGTTTGATGTTGGATCAAATAATTTTTATCCTGGATTATTTTTGCCAGAAAAAAAAAACTCCAACAATTGCAGATACACTGAATCAGGAGAGCTCTGCAATAAAGTGTTTCCCAAAAGTATTTCCACCTAGCTTATTCATGTATGTGGCTCAATGTACAAATGAAAGGCTTGAAATTTTAGAAAAACAAAAGAAAAAATATTTTCCTAGAACCTGTTCAAAAGTTCAAGTTATTAATGATGGCTGTTTATAATTCTTTTATTCTTTACACTGGAGTAAACAGGGCCGTGTTTAGGGGGGGGCGAAGGGGGCGCTCGCCCCGGGCGCCGAAATCAGGGGGCGCCAAAATCGCCATTGACGTCTTATTTTTTTTTTGGAGTTATCTACGTTACGCAGTACTAGCGCGAAATTATTTTGTGTCCTAGGCAAAGTTTATTGGCGCGTCCCTTCTTCCTTAAGTCCTTTTATCTAAATTGTAGAGTGTTATTAACATAATGTACGGCGTATGAGGTATAGATAGCTGACGTAGCGTGATAATGAACCCAAGAGCGCGTCAAGTAATAGTGATAGTGTAAGTAAGCACATTAAACTAATAACTGTGTAGTGAATTAAATTTTAAAATATTATCGTATAAATAAAGTTAAATAAAATAAAATATTATCCATGGAGAAATTTTTTAAAGCGAGTGGTAGTAGTTATAAAAGAAAAAGAGACAAGGAAGAGAAAAACAAAGAAGAAGGCGGAATATCCAGAACGTACAAACTAGTAATCAGATCACCAGATCAAGCAAAAACCAAAGGTTCAACGGAAGAAAAACAAATGGAGGCATTAGTAAAAGTAATTAACCAATTGGTGGAAGAAGTTAAAAAGATAAGGGAAGAACAAAAAGCATTTAGGGAAGAATTTAGTGCAACAAAAAAAGAAAACGAAGAGCTTAGAAAAAAGATGCTTAGCTTAGAAAACAGAATAGAAGAACCAGAAAAAAAAAGAAAAGAAATATAAAATTGTGATAAAGGGGGCAAAATTTGATGAAAGTAACGGTACAGCAGGTATCGAAGAATTTCTAGATCAAAATTTAGGAGTCAAAGTAAATATCAAACAGATGTATGTGGTGGGTCGAAAATATGGCAAAAGTATGACAATAGCAATGACAAGTAAATAGGAGTAAAATAAAATAAAGATGATGCAGTATAAGAGCAAATTAAAAGGTCAAAACGTTTACATAGACAATGACCTAACAGTAAAAGAAAGATAAATACAAAGAAAAATCAGAGAAGAGGCAGAAAAAGAAAAAAAAAGGGCAAAAAAGTCAGAGTAGCTTATCAAAAACTCATTGTAGATAATAACATCTGGCTATGGAATAAAGAGAAAGAGGAGCTACAGCAAAAAGCAGACCCAAAAAACTAAGGACGGAAAACAAGTTACGGAAAAAATGGCACGATCACTACACGAAAACGGACATGAATAAGGAAAAACAGATAGCAATCAAAGCATGAGATACTAAAAATGAAAAAAATAGAGATAAGAAAGACAAAATGAGAATAGGTACTTGGAATACCAGAAGCATAAAAAGAAAAGAAGAAGAAGCGATCATGGAAAAAAGTCAGCACAACACAATTCAACAGTCCTACAAACAGTAGAAAGACTCACTACTAAAAAAAATAATGTTCCTTAAGTTAAATGTTTAACAATTGAAGTATTTATTTATTTATTATTAAAAATATTACATGTGCATATTATGTTATTTTTTACCAAATTGTATGTTCCTTAAGTTAAATGTTACCTAATTATTTATTTATTATTAAAAATATTATATGTGCATACATATGTGTGTTTTATAAAGTGTTTTTTAAAACGACCCCCATTTTCCAAGCCCGAACAAAGTAGGCCCGGAGAAACTTTTTTTTTTTTAGAAATGGGGCGCAATTTTTCGTTCTTGCCCCGGGCGCCAAAACACCTAGACACGGCCCTGGGAGTAAATCCCAGAAACAAGAAAACATCATTTTTGAACTACCTTGTTATGTTAGCTGAAGGTCTAATTGACACAGGTCGACAAGGACTAAAAAGAAAAAAAACTAAACAAGTTGGACGCCGGAGCCAAGTGGCTAGAATGATTAGCAATACAGGTGATCATTTGATCATACCAGGAGTATCCAGTCGCATGAGAGGTGTGAGGTGTAAACTAAAAAAAAAAGGGACAAACGTACAAAATATGTATACAAAATGTGTAATATATCCTTGTGTGCTGATTGTTTCACACCTTATCATACATAAATTTGCAAACTGTTGACCCAACAAAAAATACTGTTGGGGCATATAGTCCCATGTATTTTTTCAAAAATTTGAAAACAATAAATTTGTTTTAGTACATTTTTAGTTTTATTATATGGTCTACTTTAGTTTCCCATTAAAAAAATATTTAATAAGAAAAAATAAATCAGGAGCGAAAGGGTTAAACGAACAGTGTGTGTATTAGGTTAAGTTTAATTGTTTAATAATTAAGGTACTTGTAAGTTAGTTTTTAATACTTACGTCTCTAAAAATTTCAAACTTTTCTTTACTTACTTTTAATAAAAATTTTGTGTAACATGTTTGTGTTTCTTTACGTCTACTCATTTATTGCTAGTGCTAATAATAATCTACTTTATTAACTAACTACAAAAAAAAATAATGTTTGAGTTACTTTCGAAGAATTGTTCCGACAGCTAATTACAACGTTCTGAATACATACATATTGAAGAGCGTGTAACTTGTTAACCACAGATATAACTGAACAGGTAACAAAATGATTCAGTTAAATAGATCATCTCACGATGGACGTCATCTTTGCTAACATTTGTGGTATAATAATACACAAAAGATACCCCCTCATACCAGTAAGACAAAACTAACAGCTTCCTTACAGAATTATTTTATTTATTATGATTTGTTCAGATAATGTCAATCATGGAAATCGGTTGAACCAACAGGTTTAATGTTGGAAATGTTTCCCATAATACAGAAGCCCTATAGCCCTTCTACTAACATGGAACAGTATTTTCCTGAAAATCAGTTTATTGTGGGGGATAAAGCATATCCAACATTACGTTGGTGCATTCCTCCTTACATTAATAAAGGACAACAAACACCATTCCAAATACATTTTTAACGAAACATGCCCAAACAAGGCAGTGTATTTAAAAAGTTTTTGATCTTTTATTCGGTAGGTTCCGTAGATTAAAATACCTGGATATGAATGTTCTTGAAATGATTCCACAAACTGTATTAGCAGCTTGCATACTGCACATTTGTTTGGAAAGCAATGATTTATTGCAAAATGATTTTATTATAATGAAGAAATTGAAGTTAATATTGTGGGAGAAGGTGAAAACTTTAATTTAGGGAAAGTTGCCAGAGGTCACTTACACTAGCGTCAGAAAGTTTGGAAACGACATGTATTATGCCAATATTTTTAATAAGAGTGTATTAATCTTAAACCTTACTACGTATTATCAAACTATAATTACAAACACATAAATTAACGACCTTTTAATCTTGTTGATAAATCATCACACGAATGAGCCCAATTTATTTAAAAAATGCAAAATTTGCAAAATCTAATGGTTTGTAACAATACTAAGAAATATGTAATAAATAGCTGGCTTCGTTGCTTGCTTTTGTTTGTTTTGACGTTTTGTCAATAAGCAACGATTATTTCGTGTTTAGTATTATAGTTTGTGTACTAAGTGATTAAAATATTACCAAAAACTGTTTGGAAAATACAGGTTACATTTTTAATTTTGGAAAGTTCAAATTTATATATTTTTGTTCAATGTTTAATATCTAAATATGACCCATAAAAAACAAATAAGCATTGAAAAGCGTTCGGCCATTTGTACGTTAAGAAATGAAGGCTATTCCATGTCCCAAATTGCCCAGAAAGTAGGTGTTTCCAAAAAAGGTGTTTACACCACCTTAGACCGAAGTCAAAAATTTGGTAGTTTGATGGACCGAAAACGATCAGGAAGGCCGAGAAAGACAACAAAGGCTGAGGACAAGTACATAATAATGAAGAGTAAAAGAAATCGTCGACTTACAGCAGTCGATATTACTAATGACTTCAATTTTGGAAAATCTTCAAAAATTTCAATTACTACGGTAAAGACACGTCTTCTACGTGCGGGTCTGAGAGGAAGAGTTGCAATAAAAAAACCTCTTTTACGGATTGTTAATAAAAAAAAACTACTAGAATGGGCCAAAAAACATGCGAATTGGACTGCTGAACAATGGAATAGTGTTTTATGGACAGACGAGTCAAAATTTGAAATCTTCGGATCAAAGCGGCGTTTTCCTGGAAAGCAAATGAACGATGATTGTGTGGTTTCTACAATTAAGCATGGAAATGGAAATGTGATGGTTTGGGGATGTTTTGCTGGAAATCGTGTTGGAACATTAAAAAAAATTGATGGCATTCTTCGCAAGGAGGGCTATCTTTCAATTTTAAGAGACACCGCTATTCCGTGTGGAAGACAACTTTGTGGTCGAAACTTCGTGTTCCAAGAGGATAACGACCCAAAACACTCCTCAGCATTGTGCCGAAATTATCTGCAAGGCCTAGAAAGAAAAAACGTTTGCAAACGAATGATTTGGCCTGCTCAGTCACCAGTTCTTTCTCCCATTGAGTTTTTGTGGGATGAATTAGACCGGCAAGTCCGAAAAACTGCAGCTACAAATGAAAAAAACTTTTGGTTAAGGCTTCAACAAGCATGGGTCAACATACCACACGAAACTTTGCAAAAATTAGTTAACAGGATGCCAAGAATATGCCAAGCAGTTATTAAAGCAAAAGGTGGTCATTTTGACGAAAATGCCGTTTAATTATTATAAATATAGTTTTATGAGAATAATTGTATTATTTATGTTGATTATAATTAAAAATAAATTATTTTTATTCTTTTGTTAAAAATGTTCATAAATATTTTAATTAAACAACAAAAAAACTGCAAAAATTGTGTATATTATTTAATATTATATATTTATCATTATCGTTTCCAAACTTTCTGACGCTAGTGTATGTGAAGAAATGTTTCAAAATAATTTATATTAAATAAAAAACGTTAACAATGATGTAATAAATATTTGTATTCTTCTAAACTGCAAAAAAACAACCACTTTTAAAATATATGTTTATGTTGAAATCTTTTATATGGCTTAACACAAAAAAGACATCAATAACTAAAAACAATAAGCATTAAATTTTGAAAGTGGATGGTTTTTTATGGTACATATGTGTGTAGAGCTGGGAAAGTTACATGTGAAAAGTTACTTTTATTGTTTGGCCAAAAGTAACTGTAAGAATCCGTTCAAAAAAAGTCAGCTTCTAAAAAATTCATATTGTAGCTGTCCGTCAAATCACTAAAAAAGTGTTTTTAATGCAACTCCAAAATCTGATTCAAAAGAAAAATTTCGGATTACTTCATATCGTGTTTTTAAATACATAAAAAAAGCTCAAATAGTGTTGAATGTAGCATTTCTGCTTGGTGCTTCTTTATTCACTTTTTTTAAGATGTTGAAAAATGGCGCAACTCCTAATTTAGATCTTCAAAATTGTTACGACGGTAAATTGCCTCTTAAAGACTTGAAATGTAGAAATGTTATGTTACTATAGTTCAGGAATGTGTACCAAAAGTCAATATGCCTTTTTATCAGTGTCTTAAATTCTATAAAATTACATTAGAACAGATAGATTCAGAAACAGACAGATAACTCTATTGATTCCCAATAATAAACAAAATACCTAGTTTTTACTTAATTCTTAAAGAATATTAAATTTGGGTTAATAATTAAGAATACTTTCTTGTGTTTGTGTTGAAGATATTATAATATCTAATAAACTATGTTCCATAAAAAATGGTTGTGCGTTATTTATCCCCTTCTTGCAGAAATCATAAATGTTATATTTATGGAGTAAAGAGAGTGACATTTCCCATTCTTGCACCTTCAATAATTTTTTAACCATTGTTATATCATATTTGTACGAATAATTCACTATAATCTAGATAGAAAGGTCACATTTGCTCATCTACATTTTATGGTAATTCTAAAGAAATAAAAAATAAATTTGTTTCTACTGACTAATTTACATGTTGTTACTTTTATTTATCCTTCTTACGCCAGCGTCTTTAATTGCCAATAGACTGTTCGCATATATGGTGGCAGAACCAATCGATTTGAAGCAGATCATAGCCGTTGGATATGAATACCGGAAATAGAGCAGGTGTTAGTAGAGTAATGTTGGGAATTTTGGGATTTTTGATTCCCCCCACCCTAAAAAATACTTTCACTACGCTTTCACCACCAGGTGCATCTGCGTTTGACACAGTAACCTACATTTTTACCGAAAGGTGCATGAAACGGTACTTGTATTTAAGTACAAATAAATTATATATACCTACATTGGCTTTTTTGAGGGAAATGTCTCGGGGTAGCGGGATGTAGGAAGACGCCCGAAGCGGGTTGAACTTGTAGATGTTAAGTTCTAAAAACAGCAGACGCTTCAAAGCCCAGCCTGTAATAATTGTAAAACATATTTTTTAGTACATTGTATTTTATATTTGATACTTTAACTTACCAGAATCCCGTTCTTGAAATTCTGCGGCCTTTGCAGTTAAAATTTCGCAAAAATTGTCATATAAATTGTCCAAATCGGTGGTAATTGTGCCAATTTGGCTTTTAGAATGAAATGATTTTATTTCGCGAGCTTTTTTAACATCTTGAACGTACGTACCAAATAATTCCATATTAAATTTTATAGCGTTGTTTTTAAATATGGAATCTTTTATTAAAACCAAAACTTTGTCTTTTAATTCCGACATCATTTGCTGGACATTTATATGACATTCTTTGCTAAAAATCCTATAACTAATAATTCTGTTCCTAAATACGCTGTGAATTACGTTCACCCCTTCTAGATTGTGGGGCGCACACACTTTCTCTTTGTGTGCAAGGCTTAACAAATGACTGTTGTAAAAACGGTTCTCCACAGTTTTGTTGCAATCTTGACAAAACACGGCCGTCGACGTTGATTCTAAAAAAATCTTTTAGTTAGTTATTTAAATTTATTTCTTTTACAGATATTACCACTGCTAGCGTCCACCAACTTAGGTATTTTCGCCTCTGAACTTGATGCTGTAAAAGAATCTTTATTATATTTTTCAAAATTATTTATTTCTCAATCCTTACCACAAGCAAAATCAATTTTCTGTTTTTTAGGTAAAACCACGCTGTTTGAAACTGTAAAAAAATGTAAATGTTAATTTATTATATTGTTTTTTTTTGTGTGTAAACATACCACTCTCATTAGTCGCCAGCGGACAGCTTTGTTTTTGGTGACGTCTTAGATTGATTTTTTGCGTGAAAGTTTTACCGCAAAATTCGCACTGCATGGTTATTCTAGAAGAAAAAAATAATTATTGATTGTCACTAAACGTAAACCATTTATAACTTACCAATTTCAAAAAACAACTTCAAACTAGCGCTGTTTTGAAATGGGTGCGAATTGGATTGACAACGATTTAAAACTAAAAAAAAAAAAGATTTCTTTGTTATTTGAATAGTGTTAAAGATTTCTTTGTTATTTGAATAGTGTTAAAGATTTAGGGTGAACAAACCTTATTTTGGTTTAATTGTCAACGCTTTCCAAATGCTCGATTTGGCTGCCAAAATTTTCAAAAAACGATTTTTTTTACAAAAAAGTAGTCTTAGGTTTTCTTGAAAATCAGAGATTGACTTATCAAGTTCCTGTATACGCCTGTTCAAGAATTGTAAATCATTACACTGATTTTCAATTGCTTCAATATTTTATAAAAAAAGTCGTATTGTTGAACAAATCTTGATCGACAATTAACAATTTAGATAAATCTGACTCCGGAGAGTCAGGGATATTTAAATCGTTATTCGTGTACATTTCGGGGATACAAGACTCGGATAAAATTTTGTCCATCGCATCGTGTATTAAATTTTTGTAATAGTCGTTTTTACAGATTTCATCGTAACTATCAAAAAAATCAGGAGAGTCTAAATTTTGTAAAAAATCAGGGGAGTCTAAATTTTGTAAAAAATCTGGAGTCTAAATTTTGTAAAAAATCAGGGGAGTCTAAATTTTGTAACCGTTCTTGATTATCTCCGATCTGCGCAAGCCATTCACTATTTGAATTTTCTATTGTAAAAGTATCTTTTTCTAAGGGGCTGCCTAAATCATTTAAAAAAAATTCTCTCTGGATTAAATTTGTATCGTGTATTTCACTATTTTTCGGTATTAAACGATAATGATTTAGAATTTTGATTTTTTTAATAGGCGAATTAGACACTTTTACATCGAAAATTCTGTAGCCATCTCTAACCTTTTTGGAATTAATTTGATTGGTCTCCATTTTCTTTCACACAAAAAACTATTTTCAATTAATGCACAAAACACGAAACTGAGATGCACAAATCAAGAAACTGAGATGCACACACTGGTTTTTGAAAAATAATATTGGTTCACCAGCTTATATAGTCGTAACCCTACCAAAACAGAGCCGTTCAAAAACAAGTTGAAGTAGGTCAAAATTCAACATCGGCTTTTTTTTTGCATTTCACATGGTCTACCAAAACAGCGCCGTTCAAAATAAGTTGAAGTGGGTTAAAATTCAGGATATGCGACATCGACGCATTTCACATGTTCCAAATAAAATGGGGACACAGGATCTGTTTCACACAACAGCGATGTGCACGTCAATTAAAAATTATTGCAATTATTCTGTATTGAATATTTAATATTCTCGACTAAAATCTTAATTAACAAAAAAAATAATCAAAGGATGAGCGTTTTACCAGAATTGAGGGGTGGGTGTACAACGTTAGCGAGGTATAACAAGTTTTTTTTTCATAGAACGTGCACGTCAATTAAAAAAATATTTATTGCGATTATTCTGTATCGAATTCACACAATTTTCGGTAAAAATAATAAAAACAGATTGTTAGTTAAACATGTTTTATTTAAGAGTAGATAATACAAAATTACACAAATTTATTAACGTCAGTTTTAATCATGTCGGGATAAATATGAAACAGTTCTAAAACGCATATACTGTTCACATTTTTTGGATTACTCGCAATATAATTTGTAATACTAGTACACAAATTTTCGGGGAATTTTGTCATTTTATTTAATAAGTGATTGTAATATTGATTGAAATTTTGCGCTTTAAGCAAATCAATTCTTTGAGCGATGATGGGTAAGTATTCAAAAAGTTCCAGAATTGTTTCCAAAGCGAGATAAATCTCAGAACACTTCATATGTACTATTTTAATAAGTTTCCTCTCTTGTATTTTCGTGAATTCTATACAAAAATTACTGAGTAAAACGGTTGACCAAGATTCGTCGGTTGTGAAAAACCAATTGGTAATGATTCCTTGATTGTTTAAAAATTCTCCCCACTCCAGTTCTGTGAATATCACCTCCTGTTTTTTTGTTCCTCCAATTTTAATTGTCGGTTGAAAATTGGATTTAACACAGAGACCGGTTGATACATATTTGGATTTGCTTTTATTAAGAAAATAAATGTTTTCATTAATTAACGGTTGTTGGCGAAAATTTTTTGGGGTGCTTCGGGTAATTCGGTTGGAAGATTTTGAAAATCATTGTTTCTCACGATAAATGTTTTCTTAAACACTGTTAATAAAAAAAATAATTAATTTATTAAATACAATAGATGGAAGTAACTTACTTTTTAAATTGTCTTTAACGGACTGTGATTTTGCTGAGGTAAGCTGATTATTTATAGTAGACCCCACTCTTTTTAATTTGTTTTTTTACAACTTTGCTTTTCTTTGGTATTTTTTTTTAAATTTTGCTTGCAACACCCATCCCCAATTTTGGTTTAAGTTTCATCGTATTAGTCACCAGCCAAGCGGCAGTTTTTTCACCAAAAGAGGAGTCTGAAGATTTTACTCTCTCCCAAGCCTTTTCTTGCAAAATGCGATCAGCTTGATGTCTCTTTTTTATGTCATCGGTATTTTTTGAGTAGGTTATATCATGAATTCTACAAGCCGCATCTAATGGATTAATGCCAAGATCTCCTCTTGCTAGCCTTTTTTGTAATTTCGTGCCAGGTCCACAGAACTCATATTTTGGGATATGAATTTCCGTCTCCAAACGATTGATTATTTCATTAACAATACCGCCCCCCTTTTTTTTTCACATTTCTTTTTTCTTACAGCAGTTTCTTATTGCTGGAGCAGGGCCGTCGATGTGAGTTCGGTGATTTATTTTATTATAATGTTCAAAACAAGGCAGACACTCTTGTAATTCTTTGCTTTGCTTAAGATGTTCCGGTAACCTATCCCAAACTCGGAATAGATCTGATGGATTTGCGTAATCAATTAAGTATTGCAACGGGAAATGTTGCAGATCAGATTTTTGAAAATCACTTAACCTCTTTATTTGTTTATGATGCGCGTATAAATTATCAAAAAGATTTTTGTAGTTGTCTGATGACATTTTCTATTTCTATGTCGAGTTGCACAAATTAGTCTTCCGTGATCTGATTATCAGAAGGATGTGTAATACGTCTGAAGCAGACAGCCGTCTGATAATTATAATTTATTTGTACTTAAATACATCATGCACCAGTCGGTGAAAAAATGTAGGTATATATAATTTATTTGTACTTAAATACAAGTACCGTTTCATGCACCAATTATCACAAGTACTTTTGATCAGTAATTAAATTCTTCGATTATTTAATAGCCTATCTGAAAAAGACTGTATTAAACCGGAATTAAAATTGGGGCTCCAACTTTCACTTGAATTTAGCTCACTCGGACAAGTACCGTTTTGTGAAGCAGACACATGTATGTGGGTCAAAAGTGCATTGGTTTTAAGACGTATAGAATTTTAATGGATGGCGAAAACAGCTTAATCAGGTCTGATTGGTAAAACAGCTACTATCTGGTCTGATTGGTAAAACAGCTACTATCTGGTCTGATTGGTGGAACAAGAATTTTAATGGTAAAAACAGCTTGGGTTGACCTAAACATATGGTTGGGTTTAACACTTGATGGTAATTTTAATGCCGCATGTTTTCAATGAACGAATCAGGATTGTAGAAAAACGGGTTATATCAGGTAGGTGTGTAGGTCTGGTTTTTAAGTTGGCGAAGACACCTGATTGGTGTGAGCGAATCAACGAATCAAAAATCTTTCGCGGATGTGTAATACGTCTGTAGCAGACAGCCGTCTGATAATTATAATTTATTTGTACTTAAATACATCATGCACCAGTCGGTGAAAAAATGTAGGTATATATAATTTATTTGTACTTAAATACAAGTACCGTTTCATGCACCTTTCGGTAGAAATGTAGGTTACTGTGTCAAACGCAGATGCACCTGGTGGTGAAAGCGTAGTGAAAGTATTTTTTAGGGTGGGGGGAATCAAAAATCCCAAAATTCCCAACATTACTCTACTGGTGTTATCCGGCTACTCGAAAATAAGCTCCAACGTCCACTTCAATGGTTAGTATTTCAGCTGCTTGCCAATGAGCCGACACTGAGACATCTTTTCGAACATCTTGACGGAGCTCCAACGGGACCTAAAAGTTTTATTGACCCAACGGGACCTAAAAGTTTTATTGACCCAATCGGAAAGTCTGTCACAAACTGCGAAAATCTTACTGTAGTACAATTTTTTGTGATCAAATGCAACTTTCCGGATATAGCTAAATCTCGTGAAGATCTCAGTACAGACAAGTTTCTTATTAGAAATATGTCGAGAAATCAACTAAGGTCACTGTGACGAGAACTTAGCAAAACGAAATCCGTGTACAATTTGTCACTCGCGATGGCTAACAACAGCCAATAGGATACTCAGCATTTATATTTCAACTAAGACTCAGTCAGAAAACTTAATGATAATACCTTAAGTTTGTGCTAAAAGTTTAAGCTCCGATGTGGTTTAAAATCAAAACGCAACCCTTGTGTGTTTAAGGGGCAAAACACCTACACCAAACAATTTAGTTAACACGTTACCTTCCAGATAAATTGAAGAACGTCGTAGACCCTATTATCCAACGTGATGGGTACTTTGACCATTGCGAAAACGTTTTAGTTGCGATGTTGGCTAACCAACAAAAACATATAAAAGAACTGGCTCTTAAAAAAATCAAGAGAATACGCCAATGTGTCTCAGGTTTTACACCGATTTGAGTGTTCACTTTGCCAAACTTTAATTTCAACGCGGAAGACTATATCGACTAGGAAAAAGTGTCAGAACCACCACTGACCAAACAAATAACCAACGAGATCATTGCCGAAGCCGTCGCAAATCTGGACAAAGTCGAAACTGATATTTTACCTAAATTTCGTTTGATGCCTTGTCATAACACAAGCCACTGAAAGATGTGTCAAATTGGTGACGGAATCATGTTCTGCCGTCTGTGGCCCGGAGAGACGTGAGCGATGGATCAGAAACAAATTAGAATCTTGTCGTATCATGCCGATCTACAATACCAAGAAAGACAACAAAACCAAGTGATAACCTTAATTTTTAATTATGTCAAGATAGAAGGTATTCCTAACGTTGCAGATAAAATTGGAATTCAGTTCGTACTTACCGAAACATTTTTGACTGATTATAGTGGATGGTGCGATTGAGAAAATACAATGTTCAAAATGAGAAACTCGAGATTTAGAAAATTTGATTGTTTTAGACAAGCCATGTAGTTTCTATATTAACCCTGTAATGCACAACTCTGCCTATAGGCGGACAGTATTATAAGCATGTTTACGAATAGCAAATAATTATTTTTCAACCTGCGCATCACAAGGTCCAGTCAAGTCACCTTCCCTTTACACAACCGTGTATGAATAGTTGCCTATATTGTATTAAGTTGGCAGTACTGGTTGTTTGAATTTGAATTCTGTCACATGCGCATGACATAATTGTAGTGCAGAAATAATAAATGTTACAAAATTTTAAAAAAATATTTACAACCCGCATAGGATATCAAAAAAATTATTGGTGAGTAGCTCATAGTCTATTATTCGAGAGGCATCATGTTATTTTTCGTGAAAATAAAAATTTTAGGACATTTAAACCCTGTAATGCACCACTCTGCGTTTAGGCGGACCTATGCAGTAATGTGTAAAATTGGTTATGTATTATGATTTGTTATGTATTATGATTTGTTAGTTTTTATATCATAATTTTTTTCTTTTCACGAGGAATGTCAGATGAAAGTGTCAATGATATAATCTTAGCCAAATATTTTTAGTAATGGCTTATTCAAGACGGAAACTTGACTTATCAAAAATGTCAGAAAATGAAATCCGAGAATTGTTAGATTCAGTTCCAACGGATGACGAAAAAACTAGTGACGATGATTATGGGGACGATTCGGATAGTGATGATAATGATTATACAATGACCTATGACGACCCTATAGCAGAAGAACGTCTTGACAATTTATTAGAAGTGGATGAACCAAATGTTCAGAATGAAACTATAGTCTAGTGAACCTGCGATTCCTTCTACATCTGCCAACACAAATCCATCATCTGCCTCTAATAAAAATACTAAACGTTTCAAACGTCTACGGCCACCGGAACTAACTGAAGAAGAAGATGGGCCAAATGTTCCTAGTATTGGAACATTTACGGGAGATAGCACGGCTCTGAAAAATGATTGCAATGAATTCAAATAAATTATCTGGAGAAAAAGAAATCTACAATTGCATGTTAACGAGCTGGTATTTCATGGAGAAAAACAATTGTCTGTCTGCTTAAAAAATTTAAAAACTCCTTACGAGTGTTTTCGTTATTTTATGAATGATCAAATTATTCAACATCTTACGGAACAATCAAATTTGTATGCTCATCAAAAAGATATTGGAACAAAATTTGTCGTCACTTCCACCGATATAAGACAATTTGTTGGTATTTTAGTGTACATGTCAGTTTTTCGCTACCCCAATGTAAGATCTTTTTGGGGAAAACATGCATTTGAAGCGATTCGTTTGACGATGCCGGTATTGAGATTTGAGGAGATTCGACGTTACATACATTTCAACAATAACTCAGCAGCAGTAGATAAGGGTAATCCAGGATATGATCGTTTATATAAACTTCGACCGCTCATTGATCATTTTAATGAACGTTTCTCGTCAATCCCAATGCTTCAACGTCTTTGCGTTGACGAACAAATGTGTGCGACTAAAATGACAGGCACCATTCTTCGTCAGTACTTACCCAACAAGCCTCACAAATGGGGATTCAAGTTTTTTTCTCTCTGTGACTCGACAGGCTATTCTTACTCCTTTGAAGTATACTCAGGTGCTGGCGATAACGTAGTATTCGAAAGAGCTCCAGATCTGGGAGCAGCATCAAACGTTGTTGTTCGTCTTTCCCAGCAGATTCCAAATTTTGTGAATTACATTCTATATTTTGATAATTTTTAAACTTCTTTGGGCTTACTTGTTTATCTTCAAAGCCGAGGAATTTTTTCACTTGGTACTGTGCGCACTAATCGTGTACCAAACTGCAAGCTTTCCAATGATTCTGTTTTGAGTACCAAAAAAGTAAACCGTGGGTATTCGGAAGAATACGTAGGTAAAGCTTTCGGTGTTGATATATCTTCCGTTTTATGGCAAGATGCTAAAACGGTACGACTTTTGTCCACTTATGTTGGAAAAAAACCTTTCTTATCTCGAAATCTTGATGCGCAACCACTAAAAGCAATTCGATGGGACAAGAAAGAAAAAAAGCATTACGAAATTGATTGTCCGAATATTATCAAAGAATATAATCGGCATATGGGTGGAGTCGATTTAATGGACGGACTGCTGGGTCGCTATCATATTCGAATGAAAACTCGAAAATGGAGTAACGTACATTTTACCACCTTATTGATGTGGCAATAGTGAATGCTTACATATTATACCACCGGATTTATCCAGAAAAAAAAGTGCAACTCCCAGACTTTCGGTGTGAAGTAGCAGAATCTTTGTGTTTCTCTGGAGCTATACCTAAAAAAAAAGTGTTGGAAGACCATCTTTAACAAAGCCTCCTTCAAAACTTCCCAAAAGGGCTTATTTTCTAACAGAAGAATATACGTTACGACCAAATGGGCCACTGGTGTGTATTTCGGGATCGGTCTCGGAAAAAGCAATGTAAATATCCCAATTGTACTTCGGAAACACAAGCATATTGCGAAAAATGCAATTTAAATTTATGCAATGCTCCTGGTAAAAATTATTTTTTAAATTTCCATCAAAAGTCGAGTAATTAACCTTTTCAACATGTATAGTACATGTATCTTTTGGTATTTGTATTTTTATTTTTAGTAGTTTTCCTTGTATTTGTAATAGTGTATTGTTTGTTGTATTGAATAAATTTGGTAGTTACATATCATGGTAATTTTTTATATTCACTGCATAGGTCCGCCTACAGGCGGGATACAATTTTTCGGCCCTGGGAGGTCAGCTGGGCCCCAAAATCAATTTTTAACACCAGATTCCCGTTCTGGGGAACAAAATTACCCTAATTTGAATTTATTAAGCAAAAAAAATAATTATGCATTACGGGGTTAAAGCCGCGTTCCCACGGGGCGTGAAAACGAAAGCGTGAGCACGCTTTCGTGGAACACTCTCCATGTGAACGTAGTGTCGTGAGCGTGCTTCTGACGTCAGAGGCAAACTGGGGGTTCACGACTCGTATCAAACGTGTTTGATTTTCAGTCTTGAGTTTGCTAGCAAAATGTCGGCACGTATAATAAAATTACAGGATCATGAAACCACACGGTTTCTTGATTTATACAGTAACGAAAGGGTTTTGTATGATCCAACACTGAAAGCTTACAAGGATAGGGACTTAAGAATGGCAGCGGCAAAACGAATTTCGGATGCAATGCAAATTCCTTCTTTTGGTCCGAAAGAAATTATAACTAAATTTAAAAATTTAAGAAGTTCTTACTGTCAAGAACTAAAAAAAATTGCTGACAGTGAAAGGTCAGGAGCCGGAACTGACGACATTTACAAGCCAAAAGTGTTTTGGTTTGATCAAATGAATGCTTTTATCCGGCCGTTTGTTCAACAACGACAAACTCAAGCAAATCTGGTAAGTGAAATAAAAAAATCTTTTTGTAAAAAATGGATACATATATTTTATGATTGTCTTCTTACATCTAATATCCTATTAATATATTTTTATCAGCTATCATATTATATTATGAGCCCTAAAAACTATAAATTCGAGACACCCCTAAATTCCATTTCTATAAAACTTGAAATATCTTAGAAAGGAAAAAAGATAAAGGAAAAAGTTACTTAGAATATTTATAGAGAAGTAAATACTTCTTAGGGCCGGTTTTTAAATAGCAGGTTAGGAGCTTGGTTAACTAATCAGTGATTAAAGTTTAAAATTATTGCGATTAGCTGCAGAATTTAAACAATGTTTATCATTAATCATGTATTAAATAACTTAACTAACATGATTAACGATAAATAGTATTTAAATTCGACCGCTAATAGCAAACATTTTAAACTTTAAATATCTTAGAAACGAGAAAAGATATAGAAAAAAGTTACTTAGAATATTTGTAGAGTAGTAAATACTTCTTAATGTGTTATGTTTAAATTATCAATATTATGTATAATATACGAGGTGTGTTAAAAAATTCTGAAATGCAACAATTTTTCAAACTATATCTTTTTCAATGTAGACTACAGAAAAATCTGTTGCTGGAATAAAAGTTGGATAAAGAATGTGATTATTCCGCATAAATATAAAATTTTTAGTTTTTTCTGTTTCCCAATAATTGAACCATTTATTTTGAAAGTGGTGTAAGTCCATTCTTGTCAATAATTAAGTTATGAGTTATTACAGGTACAAATATTTTTTATCAACAATTTGTAAGCAAATTTCTTAATTCTATTATAGTGAAAAATTCCATTTGTTGACAATTAATGCAATTAAAAATAATTTTTGAATACATAAAAAGGCAAATCTTCGTAAATTTCAGTAAAAATATAAGTGGACTTACACCATATCAGTCCAACTACCACCAAAACAATATATTTTTTATTCTCCTAAGAATAAACTTAAAGATTACTATAAAAATGTTAATAGTTAGTGCAACATGTATTTGAATTTATTAAAACATTTGGTAATTTATTTAAAAAGTTGCCGTTTTTGAATGCTTGTATTTTGACCCATATTTTTTAAACAACTATACATATATTATTTGAATTTAATGACGGCATTAAATAAATATATTCTTATTCAAAATATTATTCTTATAAAAGTTTTTTCTACAGTGTACATAAAAAAAAGATTAAGCTGTTTGATGTTTTATATATTTATGGAATTTTTGAACACACCTCTTATATTATACATAATATTGGTAATTTAAACATAACACATTATAAAGTATTTACTTCTCTACAAATATTCGAAATAACTTTTTTCTACATCTTTTCTCGTTTCTAAGATATTTCAAGAATTATAAAAATGGAATTTAGGGGTCGAACTTATAGTTGGCAGGGCTCTTATAAATGGCAATTAAAAAAAAAATGTATTTTAAAACTAATGTACTCTACAAATCTTCGTTTGGTAAATCATCGAGGTCGTTTTGCCAATTTACAGCTCCTTCATTGTTAAAAGTAATCACGGTATTTATCCCTAATTTGTTGCGCCTGTCGTGGATGTCTGAACAGTTGGCAGAAGGTTTCGTAAGCCAAAATTGTTTTCTTGACGCTACGATCCAGGGAAAATTTTATGATTTTCATTCTCGTAGTCAATTAAACCTGCCGAGATGTAGGTCGGATTTGTTTTTCTCTGCCAATTGTGCAATGTGCAACAGGCAAGTACTACTTTGTCCACGTTTTCCAATTTTAAAGGTATTGCTTTTTCAAACACTCTAAATCTGCTTACAAGTATGCCGAATGCATTTTCTACTACTCTTCGAGCTCTTGAATGTCGATAGTTGTAAATTCTCTCTTCACGCGACATGTTTCGCCGACTGTAGGGTTTCATCAAATATGTTCTTAAGGGAAACGCATCATCTCCAACAATAACGAAATCAGATGGCATTGCAAACTTCTTTGTCTCGAAAGCGTTGAACAATGAGCTGTTTTGAAATATACCTCCATCAGAACCTCTTCCTTTAGCACCAATGTCAACATAAAGAAAGCAATAATCGGAATCGGCCAATGCCATTAGTACAATGCTAAAACTATTTTTGTAATTATAAAAATCGGATCCAGTGGCAGGAGGAGCACGTATGACACTGTGCTTTCCGTCCAGAGCTCCTACACAGTTTGGAAAATTCCAACGATTTCTAAACACATATTCAATGTTTTTCCATTCATCTGAAGTTGGCCGTACCTGAAACAATAAATATTTTGATTATAGATATTACCAACAAACCCTAACGAAGAATCACAATTGGAGCTGGAGCAGTCGCAGCTGGAGCAGTCGCAGCTGGAACAGTCTCAGCTGGAGCAGTCACAACTGGAGCAGTCTGAACAAATTTCTATTGACGATTTTAATGACAAAAGACAACCTATACTACAGACAGAGACGCCCAGGAAGACGATTAAAAGAAAAACTCCTTTAACGCCACCGAAGCGTTGCTCATCCAAAATTAAAAAAGTGTCACAAGACCCACAAATAGATTTTATGTCAAGCGCCATAGAAAAATTGCAAGATATTTCGAATCGTGCTGCACAAATTTCAAAAGATGACAGCTATGACTGCTTCGGAAAATATGTCGCGTCGATGTTGCGCAATGTTGGGCCTCCAAAAGCTATAAGACTGCAAGAAACAGTAACTTCTTTAATAGTAAATGCAATGTGCCCCACACTAACTTCGCCCTGCCAATCATCACTACCATCTAGGACAGATTCTGCAATGACCGATTTTTCCGATGATTATATTCCTACAAACTTAGGCCAAGTTCATTAATTTATGGGTCGATTCTGAGAAATCAGCCTGTAGGTCTACAGATCTGTAAGCTACAGAATCTGTAAGTGTAATTTTACAGATTTACAAATTTTGCTATTCTGTTATCACACCTGCAAGGGTCCAAGTTACAGATTAAAACTTACAGATTGCAACTTCACTCATGTTATGTGATGTCAAAATTCTAACCTGTAAATTCTGTGTATTTAGAAGAAAATTTGCTATTTGTGCATAATATGGCGTAAGTAAAAATTCAAGTAAAATGTAAAAGAGTCATATAATAAGAATTATTTGTCTTTATAAGGAGTACTGCAGATAAAAAAAGAAAAAGATTGAAAAACACGTCAAACCAGCAAATGGAGATGTATTTAGCTGCTATGGAGAGTGATTATGTATTTCGAAGCGGAACGCTTAATCCTACCATCGATGATGAATACATTTCTAAAAAATGGGAAGAGCTGACAAAACAAATTAATTCAGCAGGTGATGGACCGTCACTCACCTCACATGAGTGGAAAAAGGTAATTGTCTGTTTCATTCCTTCAGTAAAAGTAAAAACTTTGATTAAATGTTTCCATTTTTTCTAAATAATTAGCCAGTCTTAAAAAAGCCGAAAAAGCGTTATTTTTGGGATTTTGCTAGTATATTTAGGGAACTTTCGATCGAACATGCAACCTTTACCAATTGCCTTATTAAACATAATATCAAATTCAATTGGAAGTTGGTGTTTTTGCCATAAACTAATTAATCAATTATTTCTTTTAGAGATTTTTGGACTGAAAATACTCCACCAAAGCTAAATATAGAAAAATGCATTCGCATTCTCGGCAAACTGGTTCAGGACCCCCAACTAATTTAAAATTAAGTGCCTTGGAGGAGAGAGGGCTATCAGTGTGGGGAAAAGTAACTGTGACCGGAACCAAAGACGTAACCCTCTATGAAGGGATCGAAACCAATGAAACAAGCAATATAGAAGATGTAGAAGTAACCCCTGAGGTGTATATAGACTTACCTTCTGACAAGGCAAGTGCCCATGATAAAAGTGAGAAAAATTATGAAATATTGTACATAGAACCACCGTCCATTGGTAAATCTAACCAACACCGAAAGAAACCAAAACCTTTATCTCAGCTGGCTGAAAATTTAATAGATAATTCTAAATTAATGGAAAAAAACAATAAAGAATTGACAGAAATAGTTAAAACATTCGTTGATAACTATATAGAAATTGAAAAAGAAAAAATTAAATTAAAACAGCAGAAATTAAATTTTGAAATATCAAAATTTAAATTTTTGAATAAAGATTTTAATTTTAGTAATATGTAATAAAATAATTATTTTTAATATTAACATATTAGGCAGCAATTGTTACTTGTACCTAAGAATTTTGTGATTTTTTTAGTAGGTTTAAAACTTTGTATTTTCCATTTGTGATACATATATTAGGATATATATTTTTAAGTTTTATAGATTTTTTGAATAGTTTTTTAATTTTAATATTTGTTCTCTTTAGTTCTATGTTTTTTAGGACAATGTAAAGAATTTGTTTTTTTTTTAATGTTATATATTGAATAAATAAAAAACTTTTTGTATGTTTATTTTTTTTAATATTCCACTCTTTTTATTACAAATTAATTTAATATATTTTCTTGAATATAATTTAATCTTAAATTCCTTCCTACATCTAATAACTTATTGTTAAGTATTGGACGAACATCTAAAATAAAAAATATTATTTCTTTACTTTTTGGTTATACAAATTTATTTACAATTACTATTAGCATTTTCTTCATTATCATCAGCATATTCTATTTCTTCTTCTTGTAAGTCTAAATTTGCGTCGAAAGCCATATTATGCAAAACGCAACATGCATAAATAATGTTTGCTGCTCTGGTGGGATGATAAATTAAAGTTCTATGTCTAGAGAGACATCTAAATCTACCTTTTAAAACACCATTAGTTCTTTCAATAACATTTCTGGCTGTTTTGAATAAATCATTATATCTTTCTTCTAAGTTATTTCCAGGATTTAAAAATGGTGTAAATAACCATGGTTCCAAGGGGTAACTACTATCTCCTAAAATGGTTGATTAAAATTGTATTTCTTTATTTCATTTTGCAAATGATTCTTATTTTATTGATTACTACATAACTTTGTACATTAAAATTCCAAACAGTATTTTTTATAATATACATAGAATAATGAAAAATTTTATTTTATTGTTACCTATCAAACGTGTAGAAATATCACCTTGATTAAAATTTCTTGACAAATGTTCCCGTATGGTGCTGTTCTGCCAAATTGCCGAATCATGTGTAGATCCCGGAAATCTAGCAGAACAAGCAAGGATTTTACAACTAGCATCTGAAATCTAAAAATTTGCATTTTTATTAAACAATGTAGAATGTTTATCTGTAGAAACTGCTTACCAACATAACATTAATAGAAGTTTTTCCTTTTCTGTTGATATAAACAAATGGAGGAAAATTTTCATCTGTCATTGGAGGTGCTAGTATTTCTACATGAGTGCCATCGATGGCACCCACAATACCCCTTAAATTATATTTCTGATAAAATCTACAACAAACAAAAACTTAAATATTTATTGGAAATAAATTAAGCACTCTTGCTGCCTACCCTCGCTTCACAATATTTTTTTCTTCAGGAGTAATAGGAAATTTTATCCAGGTTTTGAGCAAAACTTGTACAATTAGTTGACATACATAAGATATTGCTCTACTCATTGATGTCTGTGAGAGTGAAATCCATGAGTTACACCCAACACTATTTTGGTACGAACCAGTTGATAAAAAATTTAAAGTTGCAAAAACCTATAAAAAAAAAGTTTGTGGCGTCTACAACTTTGAAATGTATTGGAATATTTGATTTTTCTTACTTTCACTTCAAAAGGAATTCCCAAATTTGATATTCTGGCATGTGGAATTAATTGATTTATTAATGATCGCACAGTATTTTTATCAAGACGAAACATTTGCTTAAATTGCGACTTGCTAATTTCAAACGGATTCATTTCATCCCTTAAATGCCTCCGTTGAATTCTCATAAAATTTCTACAAACATGATTATTATATATCCACATACACTCTTACCGTGCCTACACATGATGCGTAAATGTTGGCCAAAGTATTTTAGCAACGGTTGAAATAAGAAATAAACTTTCAACACTTTCTCCCTCCAATGAAGAAAATTTTAAAAAATGTTAACGGTAGTGTACTTTGAAATATGATGATTAGTCAATAAATATTTTAAAGACCCAATGGTTTTTTATTTCCTTGTTAAAATGGGACAGCCTAATATAAAGCTATATATTCTAAATAAATTCAATAGTTTGAAATTTACAACATGCTTTATAGATTTTAACTGCATATGCTTACCTGTTTTCATCCTCTTCTATGAGAATGCCAATAAACATATTAATTTGTTGAACATTCATTTTTGTTCAAATTAAAGACACAATATAATTAATTGGACAACATAAAATCAAACTTTTCGGTAAACTTTTTAGGTTATATACTTGTCTTAAAGTATCTGTAAGGGTTTACGGCAACAATTTATGTAGCTGTAAATATTTACAAATCTATAAGAATTCTGTAGCTAACAGACGGGCATAGAATTGCATTTCCTGTAACTTTTACAGATTTTTGGTTACAGGTCTTACAGATTGACTCAGAATCGACCCATTAGTTTCATTACTTTACTTTACTTATTACTATTATTATTACTAATTTAATTTAAAGAAGCACACACATTTTTTTTTTGTTATTTTACTTACCTGAATGAATTCTCGAAGTGCCTTGTGTATAGCGTCACAGGTCTCGGGTATGCATTTACTAATTGTATTTTTTGGAACTCGAAACAAATATTCCAAACTTTTGAATGAGTCTCCTGTGGCCAAATAGCGCAAAGTCACTAGAAGTTTCGTCTTTGCTTTTACTGCTTGTCTCATATTTGTGTCTGATTTAGAAATCATTGGTGAAACGCGTTTCAGGAGGTAATCAAACTGACCTTCAGACATTCGTAGTAAGTTTTTAAAATCATCTGGGTATCTATTCCTGATTTCCATGTCAACCAAATTGTTTACTCTCAAATTCCTTTCAAGTATCCACTTTCTCACGCACCACCGTCTTTTCTTTCCGTTTTTCTTCGGTTCGAGCAACCGATTTAGTCTTTGTGATAAAATAGTACCAAAAACTGAACTCACTACAGCACAACTCTCGACAAGGAGCTCGTTCATGTTGGACTTTCCACAAAACTGAATTTGCTTTCGTATATACTTGAATCCGTGTGAACAGGTCACGATTCACGATGGCGTGGTCACTTTAGCATATTCACGACCCTAAATACGAAAGCGTGGTACGCTTTCGTTTTCGCGCCCCGTGGGAACCCGGCTTAAAGTGGGTGATTGCTTAATTATGATTAGTGAAGAACGAATGTCAGTAGTTGGCGAACCGCGCGTATCAAGATGGAAACATGAAGTAGCACAACGCGGTAATTTGATGCGATCCAAAAGTACTAGCCAAACGTTTCGAATTTATCAAGTATCATGCGATGTAAAACCATTCATTAAAGCTTTTTTAAACTGTTTTGGTGTGATTTTACATTGTTCTATTTTCTTATTCTTTCAATTATTGTCAAAAAAGTAATAAACATTTTGTGCCGTAATATCGAATACTTGAAAAATACGATGAACATGGAGATTTATGCTGGGAAACAACCTGAAGGCCCGTTCTGTGTCAGCAATAAGCCAAGCCCTTATTTGGATCTAGTCGTAATATCACTGCTCTGATAATTGGTTTACTGATATGGATCTGATCGAAGATTTGAAAAAGAAGAAGCTGTCCTACGTTGGAACTGCGAAAAAATAAACGGCAGTTGCCCCCACAGTTTGTTTCAGTCAATGGAAAGAAACAATACACCAGCATGTTTGGTTTCAGTGATAGGAAGAATTTGGTGTCCTACATTCCGAAAGTGAAGAAGAACGTGCTTCTCGTGTCTTCGCTTCATGATGCAACGTCATTGATCCTAAATCTGTTGAGCAAAAGAAGCCAGAGAATATCATTTTCTACAATTCCACCAAAGGCGGAGTTGATACTGCAGACGATATGTGCGCTACTTACAGCGTGAAGCGAAACGTCAGGCGCTGGCCAATGGTCATATTTTTCACAATGCTGAATGTGAGTGGTATCAATTCTTAAGTGATTTACCTCGGCAATCAACTGGAACCATTGCGTTGAAGAGGTTTCTTGAAAATGTTGGCCCACCAACTAATGATTGGAGAGCTAAACCGAAGAAGTTTAAAGACAGTTGGAATTCCAACAGCCCTCCAAGTGGGGCTAAAAAAGTTTCGTTCGATCGAAGACGATCATGAAACGTCAATCTCTCCACCCCCAAAAAAACGTAGGTGCTCAACCTGCACCACGAAAACGGGGTTCAGAAAAATGACAAATTATAAATGCGAAAAATGTCACGTCGCAATCTGCATGGCTCATGCCAAGATGGTCTGCGAAACGTGCTGTTCTGTGTGCAAATGACCATCAGTAGAAGAGCTATACAGATTCTACCCCAGGAAGTAAGCAATTAGAGCCACCAAGACGTTTCTGATCTTGCAAGACGTGCCTGATCTTGCAAGGCGTGTTTGATCTTATGCGTCTCGGATGCTATCTTGAGATTGCGACTGTCGGGTAATAATGATGATGCGACTGCAGTGTGTGCACGCTGTATGACGATGCTCATCGGGTGTGGAATTATTCTGTTAATTAATAGGCATTGCTGTGTAAATCTATTATTGTCAACTGAACAATATATTTTAATGACATGCATGAAAGACCTAATATACAGGGTGATTGATTGAGACCGGGCATTAAAAATATATGAAGAATGAAAAAGGGTGCGGATCTGAAATTTTGGTTATGACCATAATGGCATCTGATCTGTTTAATGAAAATATTTTCAATATGGCGACACTTCCGGAAATACCGGAAGTTGACGTCTACTTTCTTATTTCAAATACAATGGTCTATTTTTTATTGCGTATTTGGATTTAAAACGTTATTTTAGAGGGACTTTTATTAGCATTCCCTATACCTAAGTGCAGCCATTTTTGAGATTTTTGGACTTTTTTGAAAATTTTTCGATTTTCATCGTAATGCTTAATATTATCTACCGCCACCATTTTTGAAGCGAAAACGCTCAAATTTAGATTATGCATAGAAGAAAACTTGGAGTTCATGCTGGAATTTTTGAAATCGATGCATTACTTACAGGGTGTCCAAAATTTAATTTTATTTTAATACAACTTCAGACCACTATAACTAATTTTTTTTAAATACAATGCCCAATATTTTTTTTCATTTTCTAATGCAAAATTCAATTCTGCAGCAATCCTTATTAGCATTCCCTATACCTATCTGCAATCATTTTCGAGTTATTAAGGGTTTTTGATAAAGTTAAGAACAAATTGTAACATTTTTAAATAGCAAGCCTTGGAATTGACAACAAATGCGAATATTGATAACTGTCAAAAACTTGTATCGCATTTGTCAGTTGTGTTCATAAAAATGGAAAATCAAGAGTTTTCAAACACAGATATTTTAAACTTATTTTATATGTAAGTTATATATTGGTCCCTACACCCTAACATAACCTGCGATTTATGAACACTTTACGTCGTCGCCCAAATATAAGTTATTGTTGCACGTGTTCCAATGAGTAGACTATTCATCAAGCATAATTAAAATATTTGTGAATGTTTGTTTTTAAGTCAGTTAGAATCTAGACCTTAAGACTGTTAGATGTATTTTGAAGTAAATAAAACCTTTTAAAAAGCATTTGTAGTAAAACATCAATTTAACTGGCGCAGTCGGTAGGATTGCCAAACAAGTGTTAGCGAATATAACATTTGGTTCGTTTTTACGATTAACTGGCTATTTTAAAATTCAAGTTAAGTGCAATAAATAAATCGCTTAACGTAAAAACTTCGAGTGAACAAGTGTCTAACAAATATTATAGAGTATAATATTTGGTTCGTATTGTACGAACGATTGACTCTCACAAGTGAAGTTTGCAAAACCATCCAATCCACGAGGAAGTCTTCAAAGAGATATTGAAGGAGTACTCAGCAGTCCGCATCTTAAAGGATTACTTGGAAAGGATAACTATCAATTTTACTGTAAGTGCTTATGTCTTTTAGAGGTAACCAAAGTCATTATAATTCTGACAGTTCAAATAGTTCAAAAAGTGATTCTGATTCAGACTCCCAATACCCCAAACTTAATTTTTCAATTAAAATTAAACAAAACGACAATTTAATTAAAATGGCTGTTCTTAAACAAGAATATTTAAACATGGTTCCTGATTTCAATGGTGAAACAGAACTTTTGCCAAGATTTATCGAAATTTGTGAAAAATTAGTTAATAAATTTTATAATGCAGTCGATGTAAATGACTTTCAGAATGAATATCTGATGTCAAGCATATTGGCAAAAATTAAAGGTGATGCTGCCTTAAATATATCGTCTTGTACCATTAAAAATTGGCAAGATTTGAAAGATGCGTTACTAACCACTTACTCTGATAAGCGAGATTGTTTTACTTTAAATATAGAAATGACTGAATTAAAACAAAGCAATGAAACGCCTTTTGAATTCTATAATCGTATACAGCATATACTTAATTTACAAATTTCTTACATAACGATGCATGGTAGCATCCAAGAAATACCAATTTTAAGCAAATTTTTCCGTAAATATGCTTTACGAATTTTATTACGCGGATTAAAAGAACCGTTAGGTACACTTATGCGTACTAAAAATCCACTGGATTTAAACAACGCATTAAGTATGCTTACCAACGACTTTCAATTAGAGCCCCAACAACAAAAAACATTTAAAAATAAATTTCAACCTAAAAGCAATTTTTATAAAAACCCACCAAAGGTTAATTATTTACAACTAACGAATTATGCCCATAATTCGCAAAATCCGGTGCCGAGTACAAGTAATACTCAACAAAGTTATTTTAATAAAAATAATTATCCTAATCACCAAAAACGTATGGAATACAACGCTTTCGCATCAAACCCAAATTTAAGATCCCCAAGCCGACACCAATGAGCGTGTCAACCAGAAATACTTATCGGCAATTTTCCAACCAAAATTATCGTCAAAATCATAATAATTTTAAACAAAGTAACCCTAACTATATAGTCGAAGAACTAAACAATATCGACGATCAACCATCAGTCGAACTTCCTGAGGAAAATGCTTTTTTTTCAAGAAAAAGCCTCGGACCAAGTTTCGAATTAATGAATTTAACAAATAATGATAGCGAACTACCGTACGTAATACTTCCTGAAAACAATTTAAAAGTTTTAATAGATACAGGTAGTACGAGATCGTTTATCAAACCTGAAATAGCAAAAAAATACTTTGTAAATGCAATTCAAAATGACCCATTTCAAATCTCTACAGTAAATGGCAAATCAATCGGACATTATAGCGCAACTATCCAATGTTCCAAATTATTTAAATTACAACATAAGTTGAAGTATTATCTATTTAACTTCCACAAACATTTCGATATCCTATTAGGTCTCGATAATTTAAGAAGTTTAAATGCAATTATTAATTTAAACGATAATGTTTTATATACGCCTAGCAGTAACATAAAAATTTACTTTTATAAATTACTTCATACTATTAATCACATAACAGTAAAACCAAGATCAGAACAAGTGATAAAAATTAATATTAAAAATATTAAAGAGGGTGACATTATAATACCATATAAAAAATTTAATGACTTAGAAATACCTGAGTGTATTACTAGAGTTAATAATTACCAGGCTATTTGCACTATACTAAACCCTACTGAATGCATATCAGTAGCGGTTATTGAACCCTTAATAGTAGAGAAGTTCGATGAATACGAACATTCCACTTACCCGAACTTTAATAATTTAAGTACATTTAGATGATATAATAATTTTCTCCACATCACTCCAAGAACATATTGACAGACTAAAATTAGTATTTCAAAGACTAAGAGAAACAAATTTTAAAATTCAATTAGATAAATCCGAATTTTTACGAAAGGAAGTAGCATATCTGGGACATATTGTTACTCCCGAAGGTGTGAAACCCAATCCAGACAAAATTAAAGCTATTCAAAATTACCCTTTGCCTAAAACAACTAAACAAATCAAAGGATTTTTAGGTTTACTGGGATACTACCGCAAATTTATCAAAGACTTTGCCAAATTGACAAAGCCATTCACCAATTGTCTTAAAAAAGACGCTCAGATTACCTTTACTGACCCCGAGTATATAAAATGTTTTAATTTATGTAAAAATTTATTAATCAACGAACCGATATTGCAATATCCGGATCTTACCCGACCATTTAACTTGACTACAGATGCCAGCAATTTTGCAATAGGCGCTGTATTATCACAAGGTAAAATAGGTTCTGATTTACCTATAGCGTATGCTAGTAGAACTTTAAACAACTCAGAACAAAATTATTCAACTACCGAGAAGGAGTTGTTAGCAATAATATGGGCAGTTAAATACTTTAGACCCTATTTATTTGGTAGAAAATTTAAGATCGTTACTGATCATAAACCCCTCCAATGGTTATTTTCCCTTAAGGAGCCAAATTCAAAATTAATTAGGTGGCGACTTAAATTAGAGGAATACGATTACGAAATAATTTATAAGAAAGGTTGTTTAAATAAAAACGCAGATGCTTTATCACGCATCGAACTCAACATGAACGAAACACAAAAAAGTTTGAAAGGAACATTCGAATATAGGGATATTTTTAACGAACAAGTAGAAAATTTAAACACCCCAAATCGCGATGAAACAGAATCATTAGCAGTGGAGGTAGAAAATTTAAATGAATACCAAAACTTAAATGATGACGAAACTGTACATTCAAATCAGGAAGAAAATCCTGTTATAGGTATTCCAATCGCAGAATGTCCAGTAAACTTTGGTAAAAATCAGATTCTAATATCTGAAACGAATTATTTACCATCGTCCCCGTCTGTAGTTAAACTTTACAGCAACAAGCAACGAACGTTGGTTCAATTTTCTAAAAACAATTACGAACAAGAAATTATTAATTTTATTAAAGAATTCGTAGTACCTAAGGTTAAGTATTACATTTATTTTGAAGACCCTTTATACGAAAAGTTTTGTAACGTACTTCAAAAATATTTTAAGAGTTCAAGTATTAATATGGTTAAATGTACTAAGAAATTAATTGATGTAGTCGAAGAAGACGAAATAATACAAATTATTAGAAATTACCACGAAGGTAAAACAAACCATCGCGGATTAGATGAAACCGAAAACAGAATCAAAATTTCGTATTACTGGCCAAATCAACGAAAATCAATTCAAACATTAATAAACAGTTGTGAAATTTGCCAAGTAACTAAATATGACAGACACCCTTTAAAATTAAAATTTAATATAACCCCTACTGCGGTTAGACCATTTCAAATTTTACACATCGATAGTATAACACTAGAAAATGTAAAATTCCTAACTATTATTGATTCATTTTCAAAATATTGTCAAGCTTATAAATTAAACTCGTCACAAGGAATCGAAATAGTAAATAACTTAATAAAATATTTCACGCACCATTGTATACCAGAACAAATAGTTTCAGATAATGGTACAGAATTTAATAATTCTATGTTAAGGGAACTACTAGATGTTCATAAAGTAAAAATTCATTTCATCAGTTCTCAGCACCCAGAATCAAATGGTCTTATAGAACGTTTTCATTCTACGCTAATTGAACATATTAGATTATTGAATAACCAACATATTTATAAAGACGAGCCTATTGAAATAAAGGTTAATTATGCTCTATTAGCATATAACAATTCGATTCATTCGGTAACAAACTTGAAACCGTATGAAATAACTTCTGGTCACTTAGAAACCGGATCGCCGTTTGACGTAGAAATAGAAAAACAATTAATTAATAATTATATTATAAAACATAGAGATAAGATTAAATTACTTTATAAGAAACTCAATGAAGATATACAAAATAAGAAAGAACACATTATAAATAGACTAAATGAAAATAGAGAAATTGTAGAAATTCCTACTAGAGTATTTGTAAGAAATAAACAAAAGCAGCAAAAAACTAAAAATAAGTTTAAGCCTGAAACTATAAGACAAATTAATCGTAAATTAAAAACCGCTAAAATAATAAGAAAACATGGAAATACAACTGAAAATATTCACCTTTCTAATATTAAAAGACCTAGACGAAATACATATCAATTTAAAAATATTTCAACCGAAATTTAAGTACATTATCAACTAATTTAAGAATTAAGTAATTTTAAATGATAGCATTTACGTAAGTTAGAGAATACGTTTGTTAGAGTATTTGCCGATTATGACAAAATTATTCCAATAAACAAATCTTAATAAGATTTAATGGTATAAGTTTTAAAACCAGGAATATGGGATTAAAATAAAATCAAAATTGCACATCAGAATGTTTTAATTTTGAAAGATATTTGCAATCAATTAATAGCACCTTATGATGCCATTTTAAATATTTTACAAGGTATTAAGAACTTTTAACTTTTATAAACCACACCTTTTTCACTCAAATAAAATCTTATCAAATTGTTTATTTTATATCAATATCAGATTGTATTCGTAAAAGAAATTAATTTACATTAATTTTATTGGTCCTTGCCAAATATGAATCAGAATTTACAACTTTAACTCCTAATGTTGCATTTTTATTGAAATCTAATGAGAATTATTTCAAACCTCTAAGTGACATTTGTGCTAAAGGTAAAATTTTCAACGTCCAAGTTATTAACAAACAAATCGCTTGCCGCCATTTTAAACTGGAAATTGAAGACGCAGAATTCAAGAAAAATCATTAAGAAATCAAACTTGGAATAATTAACCTCGAGGCCTTCTACATGTGTAATGGAAGACCACACATTTAAATATTTTGTGCCAAGTGCGTGGACAGTAATTGTTTATACACGGTGTTATGGTTACCGGTTGTTACCTACCTGTAAAGTGAATAAAAAAAAGTAACGAGAACAATTAATCGCATTGAAATTAGAAGAAAGAAAAATGAACATTCCAGAGGAAGCTCAATTCTAATGAGGGAGGAGTTATATATTGGTCCCTACACCCTAACATAACCTGCGATTTATGAACACTTTACGTCGTCGCCCAAATATAAGTTATTGTTGCACGTGTTCCAATGAGTAGACTATTCATCAAGCATAATTAAAATATTTGTGAATGTTTGTTTTTAAGTCAGTTAGAATCTAGACCTTAAGACTGTTAGATGTATTTTGAAGTAAATAAAACCTTTTAAAAAGCATTTGTAGTAAAACATCAATTTAACTTGTATGAATAAAGTAACAAGATGGAAATAAAATAAGGAAAAACAAAAATACAGATAAAGGTCAAAAAAATTATAAATGCTCTATGTGGCCCCCATTTTCCTGCAGACAGCGATGAATTCTTGAATAAACTGCTTCTGTGCAAGCCTTGTAAATGTGATCGGGGTTTAACTGGCGGAATGCCGCTCTGACGCGTTCCTCCAATTCTTCCCTTGTCCGTACTGGACTGACGTATACTTTGCTTTTAATGTAGCCACACAGGAAAAAATCTAGAGGGGTTAAATCGGGAGATCTTGGAGGCCATCGCAATGGTCCATTACGGCCAATCCAGCGGTCTTCGAAATTCTGTGTGAGCTCCCGGTCCACGTTACGAGTAGAATGGGCGGGAGCTCCGTCCATCTGGTACCAACACTCTCTTAAAGTATTAAGAGGCAACCTCTCTAGAAATGCCGCCACTACTCCTCTTAGCATATCGACGTACCTTTCGCCGGTTAAATTTCGATCGTAAATTAAAAAAGAATATCGATTATCCATAAGCAGACAGAAAACGTTAAAACTAAAATGATTTTGAAAATGTACATCGCGCTTTAAATGGGGGTTTTCTGTAGACCAGTGGTGTAAATTTCGCCTGTTAACTACCCCTTCTATATTAAATTTTGCCTCATCTGTCCAGATAATTTTTCGAAGAAATAGCGGGTCTTCCTGGATTTTAATTAATATCTGTTCGCAAAATTCCACTCTTCTAACATCGTCGCCTAGGTGAAGTTCTTGAACTGCAGTGAACGAATAGTTGTGCATTTTATGCTTTTCTAATGTAGCTTGGATCGCATAGTATGTTAAACCCAAGTCTTGTGCTGCCGATCGAATTGACCGCCGAGGATGGGCATTAAAATATCCCAGGATGTTAACTTCATTATTTTCATTACCTGTCACACGCTTAGGTCGAATACTACCAGATTTCACTCTTCCGAATTGCAAAAAATTTGATTCTATTCGTTGAAATTTTTGTCTGGTCATAACATTCAAATGAGGATATCTCTCATTGAATACACGGCAAGTTCTTGTAATAATCTTGTGACATTCTCCATGAATGTAAAATAAGTTTAAAATATCTGTGTTTGAATACCCTTGATTTTCCATTTTTATGAACACAACTGACAAACGCGATACAAGTTTTTGACAGTTATCAATATTCGCATTTGTTGTCAATTCCAAGGCTTGCTATTTAAAAATGTTACAATTTGTTCTTAACTTTATCAAAAACCCTTAATAACTCGAAAATTATTGCAGATAGGTATAGGGAATGCTAATAAGGATTGCTGCAGAATTGAATTTTGCATTAGAAAATGAAAAAAAATATTGGGCATTGTATTTAAAAAAAATTAGTTATAGTGGTCTGAAGTTGTATTAAAATAAAATTAAATTTTGGACACCCTGTAAGTAATGCATCGATTTCAAAAATTCCAGCATGAACTCCAAGCTTTCTTCTATGCATAATCTAAATTTGAGCGTTTTCGCTTCAAAAATGGTGGCGGTAGATAATATTAAGCATCACGATGAAAATCGAAAAATTTTCAATAAAGTCCAAAAATCTCAAAAATGGCTGCACTTAGGTATAGGGAATGCTAATAAAAGTCCCTCTAAAATAACGTTGTAAATCCAAATACGCAATAAAAAATAGACCATTGTATTTGAAATAAGAAAGTAGACGTCAACTTCCGGTATTTCCGGAAGTGTCGCCATATTGAAAATATTTTCATTAAACAGATCAGATGCCATTATGGTCATAACCAAAATTTCAGATCCGCACCCTTTTTCATTCTTCATATATTTTTAATGCCCGGTCTCAATCAATCACCCTGTATGAAAAACAATGTAAGTAATATGCATACAGGAAGTGTGTGCACGCTGTATGACGATCATGAGTGGATGCTCATCGAGTGTAGAATTATTCTGTTAATTAATACGCACTGACGTGTAAATCTGTTATTGTCAACAACAATGCATGAGAGACTTAATATTTTAAAAACAATGTCAATAATATGCACGCTGTAGGACGATTGTTTATCTGACACAGTTAAGTGCGCACATAATTATTACGCATGAGGGACTGTTTATTTTAACGTGTGAAAACAATGTGAGTAGTATGCACAAAAGGAGGGGTGGCTGTGGAGCATATATTAATCAGAGAAGTGCTTAGTGCTAGTCGTTACGCTAGTGTACTATCAGTAATAATAATAAAAAAGTAAGTTCTACCGATAACCGACTCCATCCAATTGCCTTCCTTGAACACAGCATTCTTTGATCATGGAACGTGTCTTCGCCGAAGTTGCATGCCGACTTATCAGCCAACGGTATCCAAATGCATCAGTAAGATAAAGGTAAAATGTTGTTACAAGTTTTTCATCTATTTAGTATTTGTTTAGGCAGTTTCTGTCTCACCCCTGAAAAACGATCTAGAGGAAGCTATGATGGATGAATTCCCGTTGATCTACGAAGGCTTATTTTTGAAAATCTACTACAACCAACAGCTTGTTTTTTTTTTTTTTTTTAATTAAAGACTTTTAGTTTATAGTGTTGGTATTAGCTATAGTTTAATAATATAAATAAAAAACTAAGATGTATTTACTTGCCCGACCAAGGATATTAAAATAAAGTATTATTATTATTATATCTGTTGTGTATGAAACACTACAATAATAATTACAGCATGTCATCGGATACGTTCGATGGTCCGATTCCGGCTAGGATGCGTTGCAAAATCTGTAAGAGTGAGATGAATTTGTATTAAATTTCGGTGCAATAGTAAGGTATCAATCAGTTAGGCGAAAGCCTTATATAAGTGAACATGCTTAAAAACTTATTGCTACTGGTTACTGTTCTTGATAATATTTTTATTGTAACAAGACCACCAGGCACCCGTTTTGCTTACGTCACATTTGATTTTCAAGCTACAAACAGTGTGGTTTGGCATAAATTGGAACAAGAAAATTTGAAAAACGGACTCCCAGTGTACACAATCAACCTCAACAATATCTCGAAAACAAATCTACTCCACTACAGAGTACATTATGTGTACAAGAACACTTCATTGACATCTGTGTGGGACGTTGTGCAACTAAAATCTTTTAATTACAGTGATATATCAAATGATATACCGAAGAACGATTGCGTTACTTGGGTGGTGATAATTCATGCATGGTTAATGTTCATACTCTACTTAACTACACTGTGTTGCGTGATTAAATTAACAAAAAGTGCGTTTCGCAAATCTGCATATGAAATGACTGAGCATTAGTTTACATTGTGACACATCCGGGATGTCTCTCACGCATGAGTGCACTATTGTTAGTGCATAAATATACACAGTACACACACAGTAAAATAGTTAGTCAACCTCGAGATGGATACGATTAAAGAGTTAAACGTGTTAGGGCGTGCTGAGTCCCTGAAACCAGTTCTCCGGGCAAAAGATATGGAACCAAACAAATTGTATCCAATAGAGATTATAAAGCCAATCAATACTACGTTTGGCAGAAGTGTTATTGTGGAAACCGCATCACATGTGATTTTTTTACCAAAACGCATTGTCGACTCTTTGGATGAAGATAAGATCAAAGAATTGCGACAGATGAAGTTGGCTCTGATATTTCGCGGTTGTAAGGATGTTGGAAAGAAAACCGATGCGAATTTGATAGAATTTGTGAACGTTTAAAACAGTTGTGTTGTTTATAGTTATACTTAGTTGAGGTGTTGGCTTAAAAATGGAAGGTAATACTTTTAGTAATATGTATTTAGTTTTAAAAGAAGCGTGTAAGAAGTTACAAGAGGGTGGTGGTGGAGGTGACAAGCAATTAATAAAGACTTGGATTAACCACAGTAATCGTTCAATTCTTTTAATTTTAAGAGCTCTTCGGCTAAAAACTATAAGTGTTGGTGAAAAAAGACATTTAGAAAGTGTTTTAGATCAAATTAAACGTTGTAAACTAATTTTAAATGATTTGTTAACAAGTAAGCAGGGTAGCGGACTTAAGGAATCTCGAAGTCAGAGAGTTACTTGGGAGGATATAAAGAATTGCTTTAAATCGAGAATTCGTACAGGAATCATTATTAACCGTAAGCATAAATTATTAAATTCATTTTTTGATGATCATTTATTTGCGAGTCGTTTGAGAAACGAGTACAGAAAATATCAGTGCCCTTTCAAAATAAATTTCATATTTTGTGCCGAGTTTGTAAAGCAATCTGGAGATAAAAATACCTTTGACGAGAAATTTTTTAATACAAAAAACACCCTTATCAATGCGCGTCAGTTAACAAACGACGATTTAAAATTATGGTTCGACAGTAATGTCAGTGAATTTTTTATGACAAAACTAGAAGACTTTCAGGAAAGGGACAGCGGATGGTCGATCGCGAATATTATCTCACTAAATATTAATAACTGTGAAGAATTATTTCACGCCGGCTCCTCCTATGTAAAATTACCAAAGTGTATTAAAGACAAAAAGGCTATTATTATTAATTAATCAAGATCACGCATGCTTTGCTCATGCGATAATTTCTGCACTCTACCCAACAACAAACCATCCAGAACGTCCTTCATCGTACCCGTATTACGGAGACGTTTTAAATTTACAAAATATTACTTTTCCTATGACCATTAATCAAGTTGCAATATTCGAGAAACATAACAATATCTCGGTGAATGTTTACGTTCTGCAATTACAAAATTCAGAGTTCATTACTTGTCCCGTATATATAACGTCTAATAAACGAGATACCCACGTTAATTTGTTAAGGGTGTAATGCTAACGAAATAAAATTTAATTACGAGAGAGTCAACATAGTTCTGAATGAGATGAACTTATATAAATCGCGTTATTGACGTAGCATAAGTATACGTATCCATAGATGTTAGGAGGTAGATGTTTCATTGTTGGATTGACAGCTTAATTGCCTGAATGAGTTATGGTACACTGTTTTTAAAAAAGCGGACGACTCATAGATTTTATACATCAATGCATGTTACATTCCCCGTGTATTAGGCTATTAGGATTATATATTATAAACATAAACACAGCTGCTAAAATAATTAATATTAAGTGTTATTTATTTGTGAAATCGAAACTTGCAGGAATTTATATCAGATTATTTAGAAATATTTCGCAAAGAAATTTTTTGAATAATAATGTTAAAAGACTGCGATGGGGAATTCAAGGTGCAATAAGATTTACTGTGGAAGATGACAGTATGACACATTTTGATAAGGTACAACGTCTTCGTAAAGACATTCTGAATGGACCAGACCACGTATTTGGGCAACATTCAGAATGTTCAACATATTTTTGCAAAGGGCCAAAGACAGACGAAAAAAATTGGGTGTCAGAGATGAAAAACTCGGGTTTGTATTCGGACATAATGATCATTGTAGATCGAGCAGCAAGAAACGCTGAAAGTTTAATTTCAAATATGGACACAAACATTGCCGAATCGTATAACGCCGTTTTGGCAAAATTTGTTGGCGGCAAACGCGTTTATTTCGGTAGAAGAGGTTCCTACCAGACGCGGTGTGAAGCTGCTTCTATTTCTTTCAACTAAGAAGCTGGCCAACTTTCCAGGGCAATACATAAAAAAGTTGTAAACCGTAGTCCTGGATTTTTCACCAAAAAATATATAAAGAGTCTGGAACATCGTCAAACATGGAGAATATGTAGAAGGGAATTATTTCCCACGGCTTACAAAAAGAAACAGACTGTTTCAGCGCCTGCCGATTCAGATTATGGTGCCGTTGACGATATTCCAGATTTATCACCAAAAGAATATATGCAGGCCGAAAATCAATTTTTGTTATCGTTAATAAAAAGCAAACAAGAACGGGAAGACCTTGAGAGGAGTAGCATTGGGCAACAAAATAACGTATTATGGTGGCAAGAAAGATCTATTCGACTAACTGCATCAAATTTCGGCAGAATATGTAAATTAAGAAAGAAAACAAACTGTGGGAATACGCTTAAAAAAATACTTTATTCTACTTTTATTGGAAACAAGGCTACTCGTTGGTGCCAAGACCATGAAAGAATAGCTATTCGGGAATTTGAGGAAAAATATAACTTGAAAATTATCGATTGTGGTCTATTTGTTGATGAAAACTATAACTTTCTAGCGGCTTCCCCCGATGGTCTTATAGACAATGACGGTATCATCGAAATAAAATGTCCTTTTAATGCATCGTCTTGTACACCACTCGAAGCGATTAATAATAAAAAAATTTCATATGCTGAGGTAGAAAATGGCGAATTAAAACTAAAAAGAAGGGACAATTATTACTATCAAGTACAGGGACAACTGCATGTCGCACAAAAAAATTATTGCATGTTTGTAATTTGGACACCTTTTGGCTTTGCAGTTGAAAAAATATATAAAGATAATAAATTTTGGGAAGAAAACATGGTAAATCAACTATCTACTTTTTTTTATAAATGCTTTTTACCAGAAATAATTGATCCCCAATATCTTAAAAAAAAAACATTTAAAGATTTGAGATGATTGTTTGCATTGCAATATTCAAAATTAGTAACTAAGTATTTTAATAAAATTGTTATAAAAGCACCCGGATAAAAAAAAGAAACAATGGTACATCAGCATGTAAATTAAAAACTAAATAATCTTCGTTAAAACAGTAAATTCAAAATTTTAATTTTTACCGTTAAAATTACTAAAATATTTAAGTAGTATCGATTGTTTTAATAAATCGCTTAATAATAGTTTATATGAATGTAAATATCACAATAATTAGAAAGATAGGTTTACCTCAGTATGTAACGTATACATTTCTTTATTAAATTATTGTAAGATTTATTTTATTAAACATATATAAATTTAAAAATGTCTTTATTTAACTATTATAAGATTTATTTTATTAAATATTTATTTTTTAATTTTTAAATTTAAGTAATTTCGTTTGTTTATATTGTATAATATTAAGTTGTACATATATAATTTATTTTGTTAAAACATTATTTATCCATTTCTAAATTTAAGTAATGTCGTTTGTTTGTATTCATACATAATATTATAAGTTGTATATATTATAGTATTCATCACTTGCATGTTTATTTAGTTAGTCCCAAGTCAGCTAGTCCATAAGAAAACATTTAAATACCTAGTTTTACAGTGTAGCTTATCTTAATGCCACAAAAAACAACGATACCTTGCAAAGCGCCTGATATTTAGGCAATGTGTATTTGATATTTTAGCAAAACATGCACTTGTTACATAAGAATTGCAATTTATTTGTAAATATATTATTTACAGGAAAACTGATTTGTAAAGTAAAAGTTTCAATGTAAGTATCTATGTCCTCATATATTCATTATTTACAAATTTTTACAATATTACTGAACTATCAAAATGGGCAATTTCAAACAATTTTTTTTGCGCCTTGTTTAAAAAAAAAATAAATTTTGAATAACATAGGTACATCAATTAGTTCATCGACAATTGAAGGCTTTTTTCCTCATATGATTACCTTTTTTAATAAACGAGTAATTTATACCCTACAACATGTCTCATAACTAACACGAGCATTACGCCCTTAATGATACAAGATAAGTACACAAACTGTGACGAACATGTTCGTTATCACTTTTGTTGGATAAAGAGTTTATCTCGGTTGATAAGTTCACAGCTAACTAAAGCGAGATGGAAGGTATTTATATGTGACAGATGTTTGCAATATTTCTATTGCGAATCAAAATTAAATACACATATCATAGATTGTAACCAAATTAATAAAGGTAGAATTGTCCTACCAACTAAAGAAGAATCCACGTTACGATTTAAAAATTATTGTCACAAGGAATACGTTCCATTCGTAATTTACAGCGATTTTGAGTGTATATTAAAACCACTTCCGGAAAACGATCCACCACAATCTACAACAAAATATCAACAGCACGAACCGTTCAGCGTTGCGTACTATGTACACTGTAGATTTGATCCCGAATTATCATTTTTTAATTCTTACAGGGGGGCGGATTGTGGTGCTTGGTTCGCGAAAGAATTGAACAAAATTTTATACCGTTTAAAAGACTATATATACGCAAACGAACCGATGGATCCGTTGACACCTGCTCAAGAAAAAGAGCTTCACGATCCGGCAACAGTTTGTCATATTTGTAAAAAACCTATTGTAAACAAAACTTATGTTAGGGATCATACCCATTTCCCTATAAAATCACATAACTTTCGAGGTAAAGCTTGTAATAGTTGCGATCTTAATTATGATACAGTAAATATACTGTTCCAGTCGTATTTCACAATTTTACAGGTTATGATTCTCATTTTGTTCTGAAAGATCTAGCTAATGCATTCCCGGGGGAAATTTCATTATTACCGTTAAATAAAGAAAAATACATATCTTTTACGAAACGTTATCGTGATACGAAATTGAAATTAAGATTTATAGATTCCTAAAAATTTCTAAGCGCTTCGCTTGACAAACTTGTGTCATATTTAACGAGAGATCAATTTAAGATATTGGACGCACTAAATCCCAACTTGACTGAAACTCAGAAACGTTTGTTAACACAAAAGGGAGTTTTTCCCTACGACTATGTAGACAGTTGGCAAAAATTAGACGAAACTCGGCTTCCTGACAAAGAACACTTTAACAGTAAACTCAAAAACAGTCATATATCAGACGATGATTTCATACATGCACAAACTGTGTGGGACGCGTTTAACATAACAAACTTAGGAGCGTATAGTGATTTATATTTAAAAACAGACGTTTTGTTGTTGGCAGACATATTCGAAAATTTCCGAACTGGCTGTAAGGACACCTATGACCTTGGCCCCGCTAATTATTATACAGCCCCTGGATTTACATGGGACGCCATGTTGAAGTATACCGGTATAGAGTTAGAACTTTTCACCGACATAGATATGTTACTTTTCGTAGAACGCGGAATTAGAGGAGGAGTTAGTCAGGTTTCGACAAGACACGCTGTGGCCAATAATAAGTTTATGAATAATTACAATCCAACATTGCCATCGAACTATCTAATGTATTTCGACGTGAATAATCTTTACGGTTGGGCAATGGCTCAGTATTTACCATATGGCGGTTTTCAGTGGTTAACACAAAACGAAATTGATGTTATGAACGTACTCGAAATAAATGATGACTCATCAGTAGGTTATATACTTGAGGTTGATATTGAATATCCTGAACAACTGCACGATTTACATAAATATTTACCTTTTGCACCAGAACCGCATTCCGAACAGTAAACATTCGAAATTATTAACAACTTTATATAAAAAAGAAAGATATGTCATACACTATCGAAACTTAAAACAATGTTTGCAGGCACATTTGACCGTAACAAAAATACAGAGTGCTTAAGTTCAATCAGAAACCATTTTTGAAAAGTTACATCGACTTAAATACAAGTAAACGACAGTCAGCAAAAAATGACTTTGACAAGCACTTCTACAAGCTCATGAATAACGCAGTGTACGGTAAATTTATGCAGAACGTACGAAAGCATAAGCTAATTAAATTGGTGAATCGGTGGGAGGGACGGTATGGTGCAAAATATTATATTAATCAACCCAATTTTCATAGTTGTGCAATTTTTGATGATAATCTTGTAGCTATAGAATTAAATAAGCTTACAATTCACTTTAATAAACCTGTTTATGTAGGTATGTGTATATTAGATTTATCGAAATTGTGTTAGTACGATTTTCATTACAATTATATGTTAACTAAGTTTCCAATTGACAATTGTAAATTGTTATACACCGATACTGATAGCTTGCTATATTTAATACACTGCAATAATTTTTATGACGTCATGAAACGTGACATTGACTATTTTGACACGAGTGATTACGACCCACACAACGTCTACGGAATGCCTTTAGTCAATAAGAAGATACCAGGTTTGATGAAAGATGAAAATAACGGGCGCCTTATGACAGAATTTGTCGGTCTAAGGTCGAAAATGTATGGTTTTAAACTTGATGGAACAGTTGTTAACGTAGTTAAAAAAAAGCTAAAGGCGTTAGCGCGAACGTAGTTAAAAAAGTCATAAGTTTCGACGACTATATGAAGTGTCTGAAAACAAACATCGAAATTAGCGCTTCGCAGCGTTTTATAAAATCTTCGGCACACAACGTTTTCAGCGTGAAACAAACGAAAATTGCTTTGAGCGCATACGACGATAAACGCTACATATTACCCAATGGTGTGGACATGTTGCCTTGGGGTCATTACGCAGTGGGGAAGCGTATTTAAGCGCGCAAACATTGCCACTCGACAGTCAGTTATCATGATTGTGCCCGATATTAACGATATTATAAGTGAAGACTGCATTACGGAGGATGACATCGATCCAACACAGATAGAAGAATTTCTTCTACCTGCACACTCGCACTGTGTGAACGTCGTCGATGAGTTTTTGTGGAATACGCATTATCACAACAAACTGCTGGATGCCCTTTATTCCCACGAAGAAAAGTGTTACTTATTTTATTCGTTAAATTCGTTTACGCACAAAACAATCAATTTCGTTTGCAGTCGTTGTGTGGATTTGTTAAACGTCATCATTGTCATATGCGTTTTATAATTTTTTGTGATAAATGTAAGCAGCTGTGTAATAACCAACCAAATGGAAAATGTACGTATTTAAGTTTTGATAATAATATAGTCGGAAAACGTTTCGGCAAACAATTTCGTTGCCGTTCCGTATCTTAAATAGTAGTTTTAAGGAAGAAAAAAATCATAAAATATTAAAATAAGACAAAAAAAATGTATTTTGTTAATCCTTATTTTGTAGTTGTAGGATATACAGGGTGCACCACGACCCTGAGATTCTTCGATAGCTCCTTTATTAATGAAAATATCAAAAAATGTTTAATACAAATATTGTGCGAACCTATTTTCTACATAACCTAAAATTATTTTCAAATATATAGGGTGTTTCGTTTGACCGACACATATACAAATTTAATTTTTTTAAATAGAACACCCTGTATATTTTTACATTTTTGGATTTGTCTTAAAATTTACTTAAAAAAATGTAAAAGGTTATATGGGTCTTAAGTCAACCGTTTTCGTAAAATTTACATTTTTGTGAAAATTTTGAGCGATACAGCGCTTTCAATTTTTTTAAACATTAAAGTTATTTAAAAAAGCGGTAAAATTTCTTTTAAAATTTTGATTGACAATAGAATAATTAACACTTTGCGCTAGCTACATTTTAAAAATATTATACAGGGTGTTTTTTACGCTTTGTCAAACTTGTGAAACTTTAAACATCGATAAATCATTTTTCTTAAATGCAACACCCTGTATATTTTTACATTTTCTTGTAGAGAATTTAATTGTCTTTCGAAATTATTAAGCATGTCCTATACCTAAAGTTAATATTTTTCGAGCTATCTCGATTTTTATTAGTATTACTACAGCAAATAAAATATTTTAAAGTGGGCCATGGACGTTAAGTCGTAATTTTTCAAAGAATTTTTAAACAAAAGAATAAAAAGAGCTGCAACTTTAATTTTAGGCTAAAAATGTACCACATTTTTCCGAAATTTATCGTATAAATTGTTCAAGATTATGTCCTTGTTGTACGCACAGCCGTAGACGTTGTCTGAAAGACTCTAGCTCCCTTTATAAAATTTCGGGGGTTATACCATTAAAAGCAACACAGCAAGTAATGCAGTTGCCGAACACAGAATAGTTGGATAGGGCGAGGTAGACCAATCTCCTGGCCACCTAGGTCACCTGATCTTACCCCTATAGATTTATTTTTGTGGGGACCCATAAAACAGGTGTATCAAGACCCCCCAACAACTGCTGAAGATGTGCAGAACAGGATTCGTGTTGCTTTTGATGGTATAACCCCCGAAATGTTATAAAGGGAGCTAGAGTCTTTCAGACAACGTCTACGGCTGTGCGTACAACAAGGACATAATCTTGAACAATTTATACGATAAATTTCGGAAAAATGGGGTACATTTTTAGCCTAAAATTAAAGTTGCAGCTCTTTTTATTCTTTTGTTTAAAAATTCTTTGAAAAATTACGACTTACGTCCATGGCCCACTTTAAAATATTTTATTTGCTGTAGTAATACTAATAAAAATCGAGATAGCTCGAAAAATATTAACTTTAGGTATAGGACATGCTTAATAATTTCGAAAGACAATTAAATTCTCTATAAGAAAATGTAAAAATATACAGGGTGTTGCATTTAAGAAAAATGATTTATCGATGTTTAAAGTTTCACAAGTTTGACCAAGCGTAAAAAACACCCTGTATAATATTTGTAAAATGTAGCTAGCGCAAAGTGTTAATTATTCTATTGTCAATCTAAATTTTAAAAGAAATTTTACCACTTTTTTAAATAACTTTAATGTTTAAAAAAATTGAAAGCGCTGTATCGCTCAAAATTTTCACAAAAATGTAAATTTTACGAAAACGGTTGACTTAAGACCCATATAACCTTGTACATTTTTTTAAGAGGAATCCAAAAATGTAAAAATATACAGGGTGTTCTATTTAAAAAAATTAAATTTTTATATGTGCCGGTCAAACGAAACATCCTGTATATTTGAAAATAATTTTAGGTTATGTAAAAAATAGGTTCGCACAATATTTCTATTAAACATTTTTTGGTATTTTCATTAATAAAGGAGCTATCGAAGAATCTCAGGGTCGTGGTGCACCCTGTATATATAATGTGTAATAACTAAAGCCAGGAAGTTTAAGCAAAATGCTTAAAATGCTTAATATTGCTTATTGCAAGGTTTTTTTGCTTGAAATGCTTGTTTTTGTACAAAAGTGCTTAAATCGCTTAATTTATGCCTGTGGTGAGAATTCTATTTTAAAATCTAATCCCAATACTACAAATTCTCAAACAAGTACCTACTGTTTCTAAGAAATCTTATAATAAGAGACAAAAACGAGTGAATGACCTCTCCCTATACAGTATCCATATCAACTAGCAATTAGTAACTACAAGGGTGGTCTTTCTAATTAGAACCAGGAAAGTTTTGCTCTTTTGTAAAATGTAGATTACATATTCAGTTTGCATTGTATCCTAGACAAATTCAGTTCAAAATGCCGAAGGTACCTTCTTCTACCAAAGAAAAATTGAATAAGTTTGTTAGTGAATTTGGACGCGATATTTTTTCTAGTGACGGTACAATCTTATTTTGTAAAGTATGTGAAAAAAGTGTTAACTTTGACAAAAAATTCCATGTTTCTCAACATTTAAATGGAAAATATCACAAAGATGCCGCTTTGATGAAGAAAAATGAAAAAAAGTCCTGCATGCTGACATCATTTGTTCAAATGACAGCACGCGAATCGCAGTTTTCAATGGATCTATGCAGTGCTTTCGTCAATGCGGGAATTCCTTTGTGGAAAATACAAAATAAATTTCTAAAAGAGTTTTTGAAAAAATATACAAAAGAAAAAGTGCCATGTGAATCTACCTTACGAAAAACATACCTGGAAAAGGCGTACCTAGAAAAAATTATTGAAATAAGGCAAGCCGTAAAAACTAGCAAGATTTGGGTTTCAATTGACGAAACAACGGATGCTGTTGGAAGGTAGGAACATCTTTTAATGTTTTACATTGTGCAGTAGTTAAAACGATACTCTTAATAACACCTATGTTTAAGACAAGCACAGCAAGTTTGAAAGAATAACATTTTCTGAGAAATAAAAGATAAAAAAATTTCTTTTGATACACCTATCCGTAAACACCAGGTATATATTTTATTTCCATTTTTATTTTCGCAGATTCATGGCAAACGTAGTTATAGGAACCATGGACTACGACCAACCTTCTAAGGTTTACCTTCTAACATCCGAATGCCTTGAAAAAGTTAATCATAGCACAATTGCACAACTTTTTACCACTTCTCTAAGTATTCTTTGGCCAGAGGGAATAAAGCATGAATCTGTACTTTTATTTGTCAGTGACGCCGCCCCTTATATGACCAAGGCAGGAAAGGCGTTAAAAGTACTATTTCCAGAAATGGTGCATTTAAAATGTTTGGCCCATGCTCTACATAGAGTGGCAGAGGAAGTGCGCAGCTTATTTCCAGATGTGGACCAGTTAATTTCAAATGGAAAAAAAATATTTTTGAAAAGTCCCTCAAGAATACAAATTTTTAAAGATTTGGTGCCTGATTTAGCTCTGCCTCCTCAACCTGTTCTAACAAGGTGGGGTACTTGGATTTCTGCAGCAATTTATTATGCCAACAACTTAACAGCGTTTAAGGAAATTGTTAATAGCTTGGATGAGGACAGTTCATCGTCCATAAAATGCGTAAAAAAACTTTTACAAAAAAAAAGCATTGAGAGTGATCTGGTGTTTATCGCGTCCAATTATTATATGCTTCCCGATTCCATAAACGCAATGGAAAAGCGTAATGAAACGTTAGAAAATTCTTTAAAAATAGTGGAAAATGCAGTAAGCAAGATCGCAAGTGTACGTGGAACTAAAGGTTGTGCTATTCGGGAAAAATGTGACCGGGTTTTTAGTGCCAATAGCGACTTGGACACAATAAAACGTATTGAAAAATGTATCACTGGCAACGAAGGACAAAATTTAACGAATATAAAACCTGAAAATATGCTGTGTTTCAAATATGCACCTATTACATCTGTGGAAGTAGAGCGTTCATTTTCAAAATTGAAGTATATACTGTCGGATCGAAGACAAAATTTTACTGCTGACAACTTAAAAAAAGTGCTTGTTATTAACTGCAATATAAATTAGAAAAAATGTATGTAACAAAATTTTTATGTAAATAATTGATGTACCTACATAACTAAATTTAAAAAAAATAAATGCTTAACCCCAAGATTTTTAGTGCTTATATTTACTATTTTAAGTGCTTAAATGCTTGCTTATTTTAAATATTTTTAGTGCTTGAACTTCCTGGCTTTAGTAATAACCAACCAAATGGAAATTGTACTTATTTTAGTTTTGATAATAATATAGAGTCGGAACACGTTCCGTCTCTTAAATAGTAGTTTTAGGAAAAAAAAATCATAAAAATATAAAAATAAGACAAAAAAATGTATGTTGTTAATCTTTATTTTGTAGTTGTAGTACAATAAAATATATAAAAATAATTTTTGTTTTATTAATAGATAATGTCCTCTTCACGCAATTCTTCGACGATAGACTGAATTTCGTTGTTGTGATTACTATTGCCAGCCATCCGGGAAGCCCATAATAAACGTAAACGGCCTACGAGTTCGGCCGGATGATTCCAGTAAACGTATTCTAGGGGCTTTTCGCTATAGGACATTCGCTCTCCACCCCCAGATTTAAGTCACCGTGCTCTTTTAGTCGGAGTTGTTGCACTGCTATGGGACATTCCCTCTCCGCCCCAAGATTTAAGTCGCCGTGCTCTTTTAGTCGGAGTTGCACTGCTTGTCGGAGAACCTTCAATTATCGGTTTGATGATCTGCAAATACTTATAACCTTTGTTGCTCTTAACCCTGCCTTGCGGGTCAAAACGGTGTTTGTACAAATTGGTTTGTTCCAGTATTTTTTTATAGTTTGACGAGTCTTCGCGATTGTATCCAGTTGGGATTTTCATAAAAATCAGTTCGTATAATCCAGGTGTACCCCTGTATCTCACGTCATTTATAACGATATCGGAGCCGACAATTTGTATAGGGGTGTTACCCAATGACCAAGAATCGTTCGTTTGATCGTAATGCATGCCAAACGTATAATCGATTTCTCTGTCGTCATCCTTAATTAATTTTTTAACGTATTGACGTGGAAGTAACTCGTACTGCTCGAGAAAGTGTTGTAGGACCGTCTCATCGACATTGGTTACACTGTCTCTGAGACTTTGAAGGCTAGGTATTTCGTCATCGTTGATAAAGGGAGTCGATTCAGCTACAGCTTCAGTTGTAAGAAAACTAGGTTGTGGCTTTAGTGGTGGTGGTGGTGTTGGTGTCACAGCTTCATTTTTTTCAGGTTTTATTTCCTGTTTGATAGGTTTTTTCGATTGTCGTACGATTTTCTTTAGTGGCTCTATTATTGGTTTAAACGTTTCTTCACGTCTTACATTCTCCTCTGCCTGGCCCAGTTTTAAGGCTTTGTACTTGCTTTTAACAGCTTTACTGGTAGTAATTAGTTCTCTTTTTAGTTTTTCGTCTTTTTTGTTCATGATGATGATCACTGTACGATCTAAGACCAACTCAACTGAAGACGATCATACTAAATGCACATACAGGGATGCGCAAAAGTATGGAAACAGACAAATATCTAGAACACCATTGCAGATAGAACAATGAAATTTTGTACCTGAGCGTTATGGTACTTTTTGGATTCGATGAAAATATTAAGGTTGCAATACGACTTCCGGTTCAACTGGAAACGGACTCAAACTTTGAAATTTTAAATGGAACACCCTGTATATTTTTACATTTTTGGATCCCTCTTAATATTTACTATAAAAAATATATAAGGTTATGTGGTTCTAAAGTCAACCGTTTTCGTAAAATTTACATTTTTGTGAAAATTTTGAGCGATACAGCACTTTCAATTTTTTTCAACTATTAAGTTATTTAAAAAGGCAGTAGAATTTCGTTTGAAAATTACATTGACAATAGATTATTTAACACTTTGCACTAGCTACATTTTTAAAATATTATACAGGGTGTTTTTAACGTTTGGACAAACCCGTGAAACTTTAAACATTGATAACTCATTTTTCTTAAATACAACACCCTGTATATTTTTACAGAGTCTTGTAGAAAATTTGATTGTCTTTCAAAAACATAAACCATGTTTCATACCTAAAACTAATATTTTTCGAGTTATCGCGATTTTGTTGTAAATTATTCCGGCAACGTAATATTTTCGAGTAGGCCGTGAAGTTTGACAGCGGTAATTTTGAAACAATTGAAAGATAAAAATAAGAAAATTGTAATATTATCTTTTCTTTTCGAACTTTCGAAATTTTTGGTATTGTAGATGTAATTTTACCAATCTTACGTTTATATCGAGATTTCTTATCAGGGCCACAATATTTTTCATATAATTGATTTTGATCCTTCGCAAAGTCTTAAAAACCGATTGATAATTTATTGAGTACGCGAAAAGAACGCTGATTAAACAAAAGTCACTAGCCAATCTTATCTTTAAATTAAAAAAACCGGTTAGGCTTGAAACCGCTTCCGATTCAACGGAAAATCATACTGTACAAACACAAAAAATTAGTTTACAGGATTTAGTAATTGTTCCATCACACTAGTCCAATGAATAAATGCATAATTTTAATAAACCTCGATTTAAACCTAAAAATGGTAAAATTACATCTGCATTTTTAGAAATGTCGAAAATAAGTGAGGAAAAGGTAATATTATAACTTCCTTATTTTTATCTTTCAATTGTTTCAAAATTACCGCTGTCTACCTTCATAGCTTACTCGAAAATATTACGTTGCCCTAACAAATTACAATAAAATCGCGATATCTCGTAAAATATCAGTTTTAGGTATAAAACATTGTTAATGTTTTTGAAAGACAATCAAATTTTCTACAAGACTGTGTAAAAATATACAGGGTGTTGTATTTAAGAAAAATGAGTTATCAACGTTTAAAGTTTCACGGGTTTGTTCAAGCATAAAAAACACCCTGTATAATATTTTAAAAATGTAGCTGGTGCTAAATGTTAAATAATCTATTGTCAATCTAATTTTCAAACAAAATTCTACTGCCTTTTTAAATAACTTAAATGTTCGAAAAAATTGAAAGTGCAGTTTCGCTCAAAATTTTTACAAAAATGTAAATTTTACGAAAACGGTTGACTTTAGACCCACATAACCTCATATATTTTTTAAAGTAAATGTTAAGAGGAATCCAAAAATGTAAAAATATACAGGGTGTTCTATTTAAAATTCCGTTTCCGGTTGAACCGGAAGTCGTATTGCAACCTTAATATTTTTATCGAATCCAAAAAGTACCATAACGCTCAGGTACAAAATTTCATTGTTCTATCTGCAATGGTGTTCTAGATATTTGTCTGTTTCCATACTTTTGCGCATCCCTAACAATCAAATCCTTTACGATAGCGACCATTTTTTATTTCACTATCTTTGTCTATCACCAACACACCTTATTTGTTATCCTTCCAACACAAGTTACAGACTTTCTTGAACTGTTGATACGACATGTCGGTGTTGACGTGATCACCGTAGACGTGTTGCAGATTTAAATCATCTTGCTTAAATAACACTATTAAATTTGCGTTATCTCTAATCAGTTGCTTCGGAATTTTCGAATAAGTCTGACATAGGTAAAAGCAATCAAGGTTTTTGTGTCTCCCCATACTGAAGTTCTCACGCATATTGTTTTGTTTGTCGCACGACACGTCATCGAAAATAAAAATCGAATTAGGTTTGGCGTCCGTCGGGGTGCATATATCTTCGTTATCGGTGTATGTATAATAGCCGATTTCTTGTACACGTTCGAAGACGTGCTTTAGAAATTGGTATTTCGGCTGATGTAAAGATTTCGAGTAGACATATACGTTCTCGAACCTTAGACCGTTCGAATCGGTGAGCAAACTTATTATTAAGTTTGTTACACGAATATCGGCCACTTAATAAAGAAAGCCTATACTCGTACAACAAGAACGGTGAATCGGACTCGCGGCTAGTTCAGACGAGAATGGGGTAGGTCCGAATTAGTGACAAACTTGGAGACATCAATAAGGGCGCCACACTATTTATTCTGTAAGGTAAAATAGCGAAAAAACCTAAGAAAAGAAATAAAAGAATTCGTAGGCTTGAACGATATATGCCTTTAATAATGTAAATAAAAAAATAACAAGTAATGATAAATAATAATAGAACTTGGAAATAATACAATACAGGATATGCTCCTGGTCTCAACAGACTTGAAAGGCCACTAAAAAAAAGGAAACATTCGCTGATACTGAACGAAAAAGAGAGTACGTTCTACGTATAAGGTCGGTTCTGTTCCGAGGTTTGCAAGTACCTGCTTAGAATACACAAATATGTACATAAAAATAAATAATAACACAATGAAGTTAATATAATCCAGTGGAAGAGCTCTCCCACCCAATATACAACTTGCGGCACTAAAATCACCGAACAATAGCATAACCCAAAAAAATACCTTGCAAACGGATACGGTTCCTAGCTTATTAATCGTAATATATAAATAATATAATAAAATTATCGTGACAACAAAAGCCACTTAAAGATTGTTGAGAACGTAGGATAATGTCATGGACATAAGGTCCTGCTAACAACAATATAAAATATTAATTTCAAATGTTAGTAAATAATACTAACGAAAAACACAAAGTAGTGAACTGAACGTTAATAAATAACGCCTAAGCAAAACAATGAACTAACAATAGTAACGAGCTGAAGGCTCTACAATAGTTAACGTAAGATAATAAATGGTTAACGTAAGATAATAGAAACGTAGCAACTAATCAGAACGTAGCTGATGGTTAAATATCTAAGCTTAGCTTTCGCTGAGAAGAAATGCTGCTGCTAACGCTGCTGGTGGCTCCAGGACTAGCAGGAGGACCACAGAAGGACGTCGGCTGGACAAACTTAAAACAACAGCTGGACCCAAGAAAATCAAACGTCAAACAAAAGTTTGACCGACACAAGACACCTAAAAAAAGAGATGTTAACCTCACATTCTCCACGTGGTTTAAAGAAATTAGATTTTACCTGTGTTGGTGCTTACAAATGATCCAACAGTCTTATTGGCGGGGACAAATTAGCACTAAAGGCTCGACTTAAAAAGTCGTTACACCCACCAACACTAAACTCGAATATCCACGGATACTTTTATCGCAACCAAATACAGGCGTCTTTGACAACCAAAGTGCGAAGAGGAAGTGAAGAAAATGTCGTAAAATGAAAGACAACTAAATGACATGCGTGGAAAATAGACTTGAACTACTTCCCATAGGACAAAACCCCCAATAGGACAATGTTACCGTAACAAATCCCCCCCTTACTAGAAGGAAAAATGAAGAAAAGGGGAAAAAAAATATTCTTAAAAGAAAAGTAGTAATAAAAGAGAAACCAAGAGAAAGAACCGAAAGGTCCAGAAAAAAAACCCAAAGAAGATCACAACTTCACTTGTGAACCCTAGTGTGAGTCGGCACACTCTCCACGCTACACGCTTGTTGGGAGCAGGGGGGACAAGGATTCCTCGCTCAAGATCTTCGTCGCGTCGTGGCCATCTAGGTCATCCCACACAACAAGTGGAGACCAAGCGCCACCAACTACACTTGAAAGCTTATTCAAGCGAAATCGGAACAAAAGAGAAAACAACTTAACCTACTAATACAGCGCCGATAAGGACACCGAACTGAAACTAAAGAGGTATAAACCAATCGGTTTATCCTCGGAACTGGTAAGAAATATATCACGGACTTTGGGCGAAGAAAAGCGCTGTCGTGATCCACCTGTCCAGGAGAGATCACACAGTGAAACCAAAAGACAGCAGTCATCCGTCACTCATCTACTCTGACAGAGGCGGCTCGGTCTGAGTCCAAAGAGTCAGGGTTCCGAGAACTGATCGCTTGTCGTCATGTTCGCATCTATCCATCATCAGTCATTTCCAGAAAGAAGAAAGTTCCAAAGAACGACAGAAGGAAACAAAGCGAGTGTTTAGGGGGCTTTTACCCCTGGTAACCACACACCCTTGGCCAATTCTATATCCTGCACCAAGAAGGAGAGAAAGCGGGTGTTTAGGGGGCTTTTACCCCTGGTAACCACGCACCCTTGGCCAATTCTTCATCCTGAACCAAGAAGGAGAGAAAGAGAAAGAACAGAAAGTTACGAAACGTCAAATGGTGAAGCCGAGACATCGACAAATACGAACATAGAAACTGTCAGCCCAAAGAAAATCCCAGTAGGGAAAGCAACTAAGTAAAGAGAAAGTGGACCAACAAGTAACAGAAAAATGTCGTATTAGTCTTCAGCAAGATAAGGCTTCATATCTTGAACATGCCAGGTGCCTACGTCTTTACCAGACTCGTCAGCTAACTGGTAAGTCCAAGGAGACACACGTTTCAAAACAGTAAAGGGACCAATAAACTTCGCAGCGAGTTTGGCGTTGATGTAAGCAGCGGCGTTGGATAAAGCAAAGTTCCTGCGCCACACAAGTGAGTTTACAGCAAACTCGACTGGGCGTCGACGAAGATTGTAACGTCGGCTAGCTTGTTCGTAAGCCTTGTTCAATCGATCCTTGATATCCAAACGAAGTTGTTCTATGCCTTTCGTTCGTAAGCCAGGTTCGTCAACAGTACGATCGGGGTCTTCGATCGGTTCATTGAGATCGGGTGGTCGTCCCATGTGATCTCCATATAGATGGTGCTCACGTCCGAAGTTAGCAAAGAAAGGAGAGTGACCAATTACTTCATGTTTGGACGTGCGAATAGCACACGCAACTTTTGGCAATAGCGAATCCCACTTTCGGTGGTTATCCGCAACATACGAAGAAAGCATAGTTTTTAGTACGCGGTTAATGCGTTCTGCAGGATTAGCTTGCGGATGGTAAGGAGCATTAAATAGAATTTTAGAACGATAGCGTTCACATAGAGAACCAAACTCTCTACTACGAAATTGTACACCATTATCACAGATAATGTATTGCGGTGTACCATAAACTAAAAAAATTTCATCTTCTACAGCGCGACAAACCGTAGCAGCTGTAGCACGACGAAGAGGAAAGAAGCAAGAGTATTTAGTAAAGCAATCAGCGACAACAAGAATAAAGGTATAGCCTTTAGGCGAACGAGGAAGAGGTCCTACAATATCGATGCAGAGGAACTGCCAAGGACGAGAAGGTTTAGCACGAGGTACCATAAAACCATAAGGTTTCTTCTGTTCTACCTTATGTGCGGCACAAATTGCACATCTCCGGACATATCTAGCAACAGAGGATCTCATTTTAGGCCAATAGTAACGTGTGGCCAAACGCTCAAACGTTTTGAACACACCAGCGTGACCGGCAGTTGGTAAGTCATGGTTCTCATTAATGAGATCTCGACGAAGTTCCGTAGGAACAACAAACTTCCAGTTATCGCATTCTGGATCGAGCCCACGAATACGAGGAGAAGTATACTTAAAGATCTTACCATTGTCGACACGCCAAACGGGATATTTGTCCGGGTTGGTTTCGATAGAGGTACGTAAGCGACAATACCACTCATCAGAAGTCTGAAGTGGAGAAGGAATAATGACAGGTTCCACGACATCAAGTTTAGGAACAGAACGAGACAAAGTATCTGGAACGACATGATCTTTGCCCTTGCGATGGACTATTGTGAAGTCGTACTGCTGGAGTCGTACGCTCCAACGAGCAAGGCGTCCAGAAGGATCCTTAAGATTATTAAGCCAAATCAAGGAGTGGTGGTCAGTGACCACAGTAAAGTGAGCACCTTCGATATATGGTCGGAATTTTTCTATGGCCCATACGACTGCGAGACATTCTTTTTCGGTGGTGCTGTAATTACGCGCTGCTTTCTGCAACGAACAGCTAATATAACTAACTGCATGTTCGCCGTCATCATGCGTTTGGGTCAAGATAGCACCTACACCATAATCTGAGGCATCAGTCTGAATAGTAAACTCCTTGTTAAAATCAGGACAGCTAAGAATTGGAGCAGCAACAAGAGCTTCCTTAATGGCCGTAAAAGCTAGTTGACATTCGTCACTCCAAAGAAAGTTAGCATTCTTTTTAGTAAGAGAAGTAATAGGAGAAACAACGGTAGAGAAATTAGGAATAAAACGTCGGTACCACGATGCCATTCCTAGGACACGACGTACTTCAGTAACGGAAGTAGGAATAGGTAAGTTAAGAATAGCAGAAACTTTTTCTGGGTCCACATGTAAACCCTGTTTATCGACAACATAACCGAGATAGCGTAATTCGGGACGGCAAAAGTGACATTTATCTCGACGAACAGTAAGACCAGCGTCCACAAGTCGTTTGAAGACTTCCTGAAGGACGTCCAAGTGCTTATCAAAGTCATTCGTGACTATGACAATATCATCGAGATAGACAAAGACATGAGGTTCTAGGTCTGCGCCGATAACGCGGTCGATCAGCCGTTGCCACGTGGCTGGAGAATTATGTAACCCAAAGGGAAGGCGTCGGAACTGAAATAAACCTCTGTTTGGTACAGTAAAGGCAGTAATAGGTCTAGACTCAGCTTTAACAGGAATCTGCCAATAAGCAGTTTTAATATCCAAACTAGAAAGAAACTTAGCGTCACGTAGACGATCTAGAATATTAGATACATACGGAAGAGGATACGCATCACGTTCAGTGACTTTGTTTACTTTGCGATAATCAACACAGAACCTATAAGTACTATCTTTCTTTTTGACAAGCACAATGGGTGACGCCCACGGTGACTGTGATGGTTCGATAACACCTTGCTCCAGCATGGCGTTCATTTCAGCATCCACAAACTTTTGTAGTGCTGGAGAGATAGGGTAGTAACGCTGTTTGATGGGTTCAGCCGTAGTACGTATTTCGTGTTCAACAAGGTTCGTGCGTCCTAAAGTCGGTTTCATAACAGAAAAGGTATCCCTAAGCAACGAAGAAAGAAGAGACATCTGCCTTGAGTCCAAGTGACTATGGTCAGTAATGGAAGCAATTTCTAGCTCTTTCCTATCGCTAAACGTCCATCCTCCATTACGGATATTGGGAATGATTCCCAACTTTTTCCAAAAGTCAACTCCTAAGATAAGAGAATGAGGTAGCGAAGGTATAACTAGAATTTCTGTCAGGACAACGCGTTTCTCTACTACTACAGGAACGCAAAGTAATCCCAAAACGGAACAGGATACGCCATTAGCGACAGTACACTCAGGAATCGAAGAAGGCAACAAAGTTAAATCAAAAGACTTGAGTACGTCCCAACCAGAACGACCAAGTATAGTACGGGAAGCACCAGAGTCTAATAAACCTAGAAAAGTTTTCCCAAAAATCTCTACAGATAAATATGGGCGTTCGTCACCCTCAGAAGAAGCTAAAAGAAAATCTAAAGCGAATTTAGATCGAATGTCTAAGTCAGAAAAGGAATCCGAGATTGCAGTACTAGAAGAGAAAGGTGAGTCAGTCACTCGGGTCGACGACTCACAAGTTAGTTTTCCGAAGGCTTATTATTGTTACATTTCGGACAAGTCCGAGTAGTGTGGTTCGGTTGGCCACACTTATAACAATGACGTTTCTGGGGTTGGGGACAAGAAGGAGAAACATGACCGGTTTTCCCACAATTCCAGCACGTCATGGAAGCGAAAGGTTTAGAAGAAGAAACAGGAACAGTCTTTGAACATACCGTAGTCGAGGTAGAAAGAGACGCGACAGGTTTAGTACGTTCAAGAGAAGAAGGAACATCAACTTTATCGACACGTTGGCGAGAAGATCGTTGCGCACACGCTAAGTCAGGTTCCAGCAAAGGTTCGGATCCAGATCGAGGTTCAAAACGTCGATTTCGAATCTCCGCATCCTCTAACGTGCGTAACAAGGAAATGAGTTTAGTAAAAGTAGTTGGTTGTTGAAAAAGTAAGCTTTGCGAATATTTAGGACGTAGATTACCGATAATACGATGAAGTTGTTCAGACTCAGAAGGAATGAAGGTCAATCTGCGAAATAAATTACGCATCGCAGCGACAAATAAGGTTGGGCGTTCGGAAGATCCTTGTAAGCGATTGTAGATTTCTTGTCTCAATCTCTCGTCATAATCTGATGGTAAAAATGCTTGACGAAGATTAATGACTAGAGAAGTCCAATCGCGAATATCCTCACGCACCGAACGATACCATAGAAGAGCATCGCCTTCAAACAGGTCGATAGCCGAAAAAAATAATTGAGAGGTAGTAACATTACGCGCTATTCTTAGTTCTTCAACACGTTCCAAGAAAGAGCTAACGGAAGCATCGCTTCGTCCACTAAACGTAATGCCCCATTTCGAGACGGGGACAAACTTTGCAGAAAATGTTTGAGAAACCGGAGGAACTAGAATATCGCCTTCGTCGGACGAGTCATCTGACGCATGTGTCACCGCATTACGAAGCGGAGTACTTGTGGTTGGTGGAACAGTCTGATCACGTAACGCGCGTTTGTAAGCGTTTTCGAACTGTGTTTTAAGCTCAAGCGCACGCAGTCGAAGCGCATTAAGTTGACTTTTCATCTCGCCGGTAGTAGGGTTAGCGAGTTCAAGGCGTCGATCAGTATGTTTCATCAGCGCCGAAGTTCGACGGAAGCACGCAGCTTTCGTATCACCTTCAAAAGTTTGAAGTGCCGATTCTAATTCAATTAAATTTCTAGTAATAGCTGTCTTATCTTCGTTAAACTCAACCGTATAGGCAACTTGCGATAGCGATTTTTCTGAATCTAATTTAAGCACGCCACGAACTGACTTTCTCATCTCGGCTACTGTAGCGGACGGAAAACCACGGCTCGTTAACTCATACGCGAGCTCAACTTGATTCAGAGAGTCAATACAATCTTTCCAAATGCACGACGGTGCCATTGTATCTAGTCAAAACAATAAGGTAAAACAAATAATTAACTTTCCTTCGAGAAGGAAGAAAACCAGAAAAAGAAAGAGAAGCAACTAAATAGCCTAAAAGAAAAAAAATTATTTGGACTAAATTTTTTTTTTTGACCGAAACTGTACCTACGTATCAAGTCTGGTCGCAAAAGGCTTCCAAAAACCTATAAAGCAAAAAAAAAAATTTTTGTACGAAAATTCTGACTGGCTCTGTATATAGAAAATGTGCTAAATTGCATAAAACCACCTAAGGAATCTATAGAACCAATAAAAAAAAAAAGTACAAAATTGTTGTTCCACCCTGTATATCAGAAATCCCGAAAACCAGGTAGTAGCAACGAAAACGTCCAGCAGAGAAGTCAAAACCTAAAGAATCGTAGCGCAGTTAGGATAAATGTATGCTTGCATTTATTAGGAACGCCTAGATATATGCAACACACGTAGCAGATATAAAATTTTAGAAAAATACCAACAGAAAAATTTACAAAATAAAGGCAATTATCAAACAAGTCCCTAAACGAGTAAAGTACAGTTACACAAAGCCAATAAGGTTTAGTTACACAAAGCCCCTAATGTTGGGCGTCAATTTTGTTACACGAATATCGGCCACTTAATAAAGAAAGCCTATACTCGTACAACAAGAACGGTGAATCGGACTCGCGGCTAGTTCAGACGAGAATGGGGTAGGTCCGAATTAGTGACAAACTTGGAGACATCAATAAGGGCGCCACACTATTTATTCTGTAAGGTAAAATAGCGAAAAAACCTAAGAAAAGAAATAAAAGAATTCGTAGGCTTGAACGATATATGCCTTTAATAATGTAAATAAAAAAATAACAAGTAATGATAAATAATAATAGAACTTGGAAATAATACAATACAGGATATGCTCCTGGTCTCAACAGACTTGAAAGGCCACTAAAAAAAAGGAAACATTCGCTGATACTGAACGAAAAAGAGAGTACGTTCTACGTATAAGGTCGGTTCTGTTCCGAGGTTTGCAAGTACCTGCTTAGAATACACAAATATGTACATAAAAATAAATAATAACACAATGAAGTTAATATAATCCAGTGGAAGAGCTCTCCCACCCAATATACAACTTGCGGCACTAAAATCACCGAACAATAGCATAACCCAAAAAAATACCTTGCAAACGGATACGGTTCCTAGCTTATTAATCGTAATATATAAATAATATAATAAAATTATCGTGACAACAAAAGCCACTTAAAGATTGTTGAGAACGTAGGATAATGTCATGGACATAAGGTCCTGCTAACAACAATATAAAATATTAATTTCAAATGTTAGTAAATAATACTAACGAAAAACACAAAGTAGTGAACTGAACGTTAATAAATAACGCCTAAGCAAAACAATGAACTAACAATAGTAACGAGCTGAAGGCTCTACAATAGTTAACGTAAGATAATAAATGGTTAACGTAAGATAATAGAAACGTAGCAACTAATCAGAACGTAGCTGATGGTTAAATATCTAAGCTTAGCTTTCGCTGAGAAGAAATGCTGCTGCTAACGCTGCTGGTGGCTCCAGGACTAGCAGGAGGACCACAGAAGGACGTCGGCTGGACAAACTTAAAACAACAGCTGGACCCAAGAAAATCAAACGTCAAACAAAAGTTTGACCGACACAAGACACCTAAAAAAAGAGATGTTAACCTCACATTCTCCACGTGGTTTAAAGAAATTAGATTTTACCTGTGTTGGTGCTTACAAATGATCCAACAGTCTTATTGGCGGGGACAAATTAGCACTAAAGGCTCGACTTAAAAAGTCGTTACACCCACCAACACTAAACTCGAATATCCACGGATACTTTTATCGCAACCAAATACAGGCGTCTTTGACAACCAAAGTGCGAAGAGGAAGTGAAGAAAATGTCGTAAAATGAAAGACAACTAAATGACATGCGTGGAAAATAGACTTGAACTACTTCCCATAGGACAAAACCCCCAATAGGACAATGTTACCGTAACAAGTTGGTTTTACCAGAATTTGATGGACCACAAATTAAACACCGGATCGATGAAGGCAACACGCCATGTCTACGTTTACAGTGTACGAGTTACTTTTTTTACTCCTTTTCTTCAACCCCATTCCTAATTTACGTTTGGCCTTCATGGCGTTCGTTACTATCCAAGCAGCAGTTTTCTCTCCAAACGAGGCGTCAGATGCCCTAAAGGCTCGTTCACACTAGGCTAGTAATTTAGTCGAGTAGCGAGTAATTTAGTAACTAAACGTGTCTGAACACCAAAAATTTAGTCGAGTAGATTAGTAAGTAATTTAGTTGAGTCGATCCATTTTATTCTATTTTTATCGGGCGAGTAGCGCCCCCCACCACTTCTTAAGAACAAGTGGTAACAAGTCCGAACCTTTCGTTTTAGTCGAGTTCATTAGTAATCATTAGTTCCCTCAAAAATGTCGTTCCGCTGGAGTGAAGAAACAACTTTTAAATTTGTTTCAAAATATGTAGAACATGAGTGCTTGTGGAATATTAAGTCTTCGGATTATAAAAACAAACAAATGAAGCAATCTGCATACTCGGATTTGGAAAATGGGATGAATATACTTGGATTTGGTGAAAAGGAAATTAAACTGAAAATTAAAAACATCAGGTTAGTGCATACTTTTATTCTTTAATTGCTCCTATTGTACAAAAATAAGCTCTTATTTATTATTATTAGTATTGTTATTTGAAGTAGTACAACCTAACGTGATCAAAATCTTTTTAGATCGACCTACTCGCAGGAGTTAAAAAAAATAAAGGAATCCAAAAATTCTGGCGCAGGGACTGACACAGTTTATATTCCTTCAGTAAAATGGTTCAATTTATTGGATGTATCCCTACGCAACTTAACCTCAATACTGACACAAAGTGAAAGCAATTTGGTAAGTTAATGTATCATTCCTGTCTGCCAAGGGACAGATCCGCGTCCGACAAAATAATTTGCATATCTCTCCCGAACATCTGTAGACCTTTGGGATGAACGGTTACTTAAAGAAATTGGCAGCGGTTGCAGTGCAAGAGACTCTGGCTCGTCCCTCCAATTACCAGGAATGATATTTGCTCAGGTGCGTGAAGTTGGCCGCGACTTTTTCGAAAGTGCAATTTTTTTAAATTGCATTAATTAGCGCCTAATTAGCGCCAATTGGCGCCGTAGCTTTTAAAATTAGCGCCTTTATAATAAAAAAGTTACACGCATTTAAAAAAGTCGCGGCCAACTTCACGCACCTTATTTGCTCCTGCTTCATAATTTTCTTTGTCTACTGTGTATTCATACTGTTTGTTCTGTACTTTTGTTTGTCGGAGCCAATTGTGTAAAGCGCAAGACGCTTTTACTATCTTAAAAACTTTCTCAGGCCTATAGGACATCGGTTTCTCAAACACTCTGAATCTGGCAGCTAATATACCGAAAGCGTTTTCGACTATTCTTCGAGCCCGGGATAAACGATAATTAAATTTTTTTTTGCATTAACGTTAATCGATTTCCTGGAAAAGGTTTTAATAAATACTCTTTCAAGGGAAATGCATTGTCGCCAACTAGGAGATGACCCTCTGGTAGAACACCGTTTTCTAATGCTTGGTACAAAGTACAGTTACGAAATACGCCTCCATCAGAAACCCTTCCATTACACCCTACGTCTATATAACTGAAGCAATATTTATGATCTACAACAGCCATTAAGACAATGCTATTTGTATCTTTGTAATTATAGTATAAACTTCCTGAATCAGGAGGTGCTTTGATGATGACATGTTTGCCGTCGATTGCTCCACAGCATCCAGGAAAGTTCCACTCTGTTCGAAAACCATACTCAATTGTTTTCCAGTCCGTAGTGGCAGGAGCCTGAAAAAAGATGTATGTTCATGAACTATGTTGATACTAATAAAATTGTGTTTGCTTTCAGGCTTCCAATAGTTCACACACTGATGATACAGATACCGAGCATTATACACATACAGAGGAAGATAGTACTGCAGTGGATACTTTTCGAGAACCTAAATCTACACTTCCAACAAAAAAGAAGAAAATTTCCCAGCTATCGAGCATGGTTAGCCAATTAAAAGAGATAACTGAGGCTACTACAGCCGAAGAAAATTAGTTTGAGGTGTTTGGCAAACACGTTGGTCTCCAACTGAAATCTTTGCCCTTAATGTTGGCATTAGAAGCAGAAGAACACATTCAACTTTACTTAAATAACATTCGACGACAGCACCTTCGAAAAGCATCTGAACAAAACAGAATCCCCAGGACGCCACAGTCGGCAAATGCGTCAGAGTCGCCGTGTACTACAGATTCGACATATAGCAATGATTCAATATATTATAATGACGCCAGTAACAATTATTTCGAAGAGCAGTCCCCGCAAGCAACTGAATCCTTGCACCTTTTACCTACGCAACATTATGTTACGGATTACCAGCTTTCCTCGAATATGTTACCATCTGGCAATATAGTTAATATTGAAACAGAAAGAAATTCTACAAATGACGTAATTTTAACAGCAATGCAAAATGCTATTGTTGATAATGAACAGTGATCGGATCAGACACGACACTTATAATTAAAATTATACCTAACAATGTTTAAAAATATGTTTGTTTAAAGAATGTTTAAAAATATGTTTGTTTAAAAAAATGTTTAAAATATGTTAAAAAAAAGATTCTATTAATAAATAAATATTTCTTAATATCTGGTATATTTAAACTTACCTCGATGAATTCCTTTAATGATTAATAGATTGCTTCACAAACTTCTGGGATGAATTCGGAAATAGTGGATTTTCCTAGTCTAAATATATGTGTGAGTGTCCTTAAACTACATCCAGTAGCAAGAAAGTAGAGAACTGCTTGTAATTTTGTAATTGCCGGAATCGCACTTCTTAAAGGGGTATCTTTACGCTGAACCTGAGACTGTAATTTCATTAACAGAAAATTTACACAACTTTCGGACATTCTCAAACTATCGAAGTATTCTTTGGGATCTTCTAATGCTAATTCCTTCAGAAGACAATTCGTAGCTCCTAGTTCATCTCTTCTATTGATCCATTTTCGTACCCATAACTTCTTTTTACTTATCACACAAATTTCCTCTTCCACCTCTTCTAAAATAGCCATTACGATAAGCTTAATCAGCTTATTTACTTTATTGCGTTGCAGGCTGTTCATCTTGCAAAACACCACTCACTTGTGAACTGTACTGGAAGCAAAGTGCGAACGATTTTTGGGCAGTAGCGAGTATTTTAGTTACTAAATTACTCGCTACTCGACTAAATTACTAGCCTAGTGTGAACGAGCCTTAAGTCTTCGCCAAGCCCGTTCTTGCAAAATACGATCGGCTTCGTGTCTTTTCGCTATATCTTTATTCGTCGAGTAGACGATATCGTGCTCCCTACAAGCTGCGTCTAAGCGATTCACACCTTTGTCGCCTTTAGCTAAACGTTTCTGCAACTTAGTTCCCGGCCCACAAAACTGATAGCCCGGTAAGTGTAATTCGAACGGTAAACGATTGATAGTTTCGTTAACGATACCTTCACCACGATATCTGGAAGACATTTATACTAAGTTTTTATTACCTTGGTTTATATACAAATTGTTTTAGCTATTTATTGGTACAGCTAGTGACACCTATGAGCGGTATTAAAAACTGCCAAACAAACCATGAAAATTATGTATGCAGTTAACTCTGTCGATAGTTTTATTACCCTGGTTTATTATACAAATTGTTAGCTATTTATTAGTACAGCTAGTGACACCTAAGAGCGGTATTCAAAACAAGAACAAGAATAGAAACACGCATGTATGCACTGATGCATGAAAATTATGTATGCACTTAACCCCTTACTGCATGACTTTTTAAATTTTCAAATAAATTTTTTTGAATGTGTACAATATATTACAGAATGCTAGAAAAATGTTAAAAAAAAATTATTTTTATTTTAAGACGAAATTTCTTAACTTTTCTTGTTTTTTTTTCTAAAATGTAACACCATGCATATATCCTACTTACATAATTTTTATTCATAAAAATTAATTGATTTGGCACAAAGGATTTAAACTTTATTATAGTAAAAAAAAATTACACGTCGAATTTATAATGTAAATAAATAAAATGCAATAACATAAATTTACCCAATTTGCATAAATGGCGGTAGTAGGCGGGAGATGTTAAGCTCTTTCACGTTTTTTAATGTATATTTTCTGTAGTTCAACATAGATGGCGCAATTTTTCAAATATTACGCGTGAAACTGTATATTATTAATATACTACACTGTAGATGGCGCTACTATATGAGAACTATGACTAATATCGCTTTATATGGTACGTATCATATCTGATACAATATGCGGTAAGGGGTTAAGTGTGATATTACGAGGGGACAATTATTATGATAACGATCAACTGCATTCTGTATGTATGTAATTCTTATTATAGATGCATGAAAATTATACATAATGTCTAGTTAATGGTGTCCTTAAGATTTATAATATAAGGAATAACGTAATGAATAGTAGTAAATAAGTCAAAACTCACAAGTATTTATCCTGGCGGTAGACTTATTGTTTTTTTGTGAAATTTACAAATTCAAATGAATTCCTTATATAAAAATCGGATGATTCAGTTTGACACCTCTATAACTTTTTTATTATTGAAAATAACCCCAAAAAACCTTATATTTTTGGAAACGGCGACAAATTTTTTAAGTGATGTGCATTTGTCATCTCTACTACGGATGACGTCTGTCAAATCCGCGATAGGCAACTGTTTTTTTAAATTACATAGTATAAATTTTGTTGTTGATTCGGATACAAGTAAAACACGTTACCAGACAAAATATAAGTTTTGTTCTTTCGTGTTAAAGTTAGATGTTATAGGTAGTTAATATTTTTGTAATAAGAAAAAATGTTTTTTATATCTTTATTTCTTAATTATGTATTATTAAATACAAAACACTAAAAACATTGTAGTAAGTTCCTGTAACTACTACGTTGCATCTAGATATCTAGAGAGAAAAAAAATGTGTTAAATTAAAAAAACTAAAAGCAACTTTAATACTTACTAATTGTTTTCACAAAAAATAATCCAAATCGGAAAAACTCATTAAAATAGACATTTAGCAAATTACCATTGTGTATTATGGGGAACATTTCCAACATTGAACCTGTTGGTTCAACCGATTTCCATGATTGACATCATCTGCGCAAATCGTAATAAATACAATAATTCTGTAATGAAGCTGTTAGTTTTGTCTTACTGGTAGGTGGGGGTATCTTTCGTGTATAATAGAGACACTAAGGTTAGCAAAAATGACATCCATCTTTAATCTGAGAAGGTCTTGTTCAACTGAATCACTTTTGTTACCTGTTCAGGTTTATACGTAGTTAACAACTCATCAATATGCATGTATTCAAACACGTTGTAATTAGCTGTCAGAACAAGTCTTCCAAAGTAACTCAAACATAATTTTTTGATATTTAGTTTATTATTAACAATAAAGGTACTACATATATAAAGGGTGCGCCATTTGTTGCGATAGCATTTGAAACTTGAATAACTTTTGATGTGGACAACTTTTTTTATTATTTTTTTTACACAAACTTTATTTGTTCCTTTTTATTTTATTTACATCATGTTTTGAATGTAATGTCCAACAAATGACCACCATCATTTTTGATGCAAAAAGATGCCCTTTTTCGTGCATTTTGCATCACATTTTCCAGCGTCTCGGTGGTAATAAGCGATATTTCCAGGCGAATATTGGCTTTGAGCTGAGCTATGGTCTGCGGCTTGTCG
>OX393579.1:30880756-30905106 GCA_947652605.1 Elmis aenea | reverse complement strand
AATCTTCTGCAGAGATATCTGAAAAATAAAATAAATCCATTAGCTTAAAAAAAATATACTGAAATACAACTTATTACTAACCTTTGGACAACCAAATATAGCTTTCAAATGTGAAAAATGAAAAACACTGTAAGATATTTGATCAAAATGACCAGAAAATGTAAAATGTTGCATTTTTTCATTAGTACGTAATATTCTTCGTCTAAGCGACTCAAAAAAACTCTGCAAAATTACAAAATTAAAATCAACAGCTACTACAAGAGATAATTTACATACCAATGGAACATGAAATAAGAGAGACTGTTTGCCTTCAACTTCACAACAAAGCGTTTGATTAATTCTTTCAGTTGCAGCCCCTAACCAATCGATAAAACTTAAAGTTTGTGTTGCAATAGGTTTGGGAATGCTATTATTTTGCTTTTTGGACCTAATAGTTTCTTCCAAAGTATTTGAAAGTTCTTGATTTACTTTTGGTAGTAACAAAGTAGTACACTTTTTTACCTCCCTTTTACTTTTTCTATGCGATATCATCTTTGGTGATAAATTGTGTAATAACTTGACCTAAAATGAAAATTATGTTAAAAATAAATAATATACATAATAAACCTTACAAACTTATCATCCAATTGGCACAACTTTGCATAATTAAATTTGCAACTGTGAAAACTTTTTTGCATGTTTTTTTTTTTCCTCTATACATGACTTTACATATTTTAAAATATAAGCTACTTCATTCTAAACTCCAAGTTTATTGTATAAAGCTGTCAGTTCAAGCTTGTTTTAGAAAAATAAAGTCCACGATTTTGTTTAAAACTGTTTATTTGGCATTGATTTCAAAATGAAAAACAAAACACTGAAAACGCCCAGTAAAAAATTAAAAACAATTTTTAAAATTCAGTTATATAATAAATAATCAAAGTTAAAAATTACATTTATATTAAAATTTTTTTTGCTCAGTAAAATATTTAATTGAATTTAAAGAATTCATCTTCATTAAATTAAGTAAATTCACGGAAAAAAATTATAAACAAAAAATTAATACACACAGTAAAACGGATACTTTCACAATAAATGAATTGACATGTGTGGTAAGGGTAGGTCAGGTCGGGTGAGCTTAGGTTATGTCAGGTTACAATCAATTAAAATCTTTGGCATTTTAAATATTTAAATTGTACAGAAATGGCCACTTACGCAAATAAATTTAAAATGATATCGAAGTGTTTAACACTAAGATTAGAGACATGTTGCAAATCGATGAAATAATAAAACTCTGGTATTACTGGACGGTATCTTTATTTATTTACGTTTATTGAAATCCTACGTTTCGCTCATGTTTTTTTAAGAGCTTCTTCAGGGATTAAGAACGTGGTTAAATTTAACAAAGATACATATTGGAAATCTTGCCTCAAAATTTTGGCGTGGATGTAACATGTTGTAATCCTAGTATCTAAAAACATAAAATCAAGACCTTTTAAGTATATATTTATTCATCACATACAATATTTTTCATGGTTTCCAAAAATCCACGCCAAAATTTAATCCCTGAAGAAGCTCTTAAAAAAACATGAGCGAAACGTAGGATTTCAATAAACGTAAATAAATAAAGATACCGTCCAGTAATACCAGAGTTTTATTATTTCATCGATTTGCAACTAATATACAACGGACGTTCATATATTCATTAGAGACATGGATAGTTGCATATAATTGGGTAAAAAAATTATAAAGAAGGCAATGTTAAGAAGATGAAATGCTTATTAAATAAATTTTATTATGATGTACTGGGAGAAAAAATATTGTATTATCTAAAATTTGAAACCTTTAAGTTGGACAACTTTCAAAGATTTTGTAATTAATTCTTGTACGACTTGGACCATAGAATTATCAACGAATAATGTAATAGAAGGCTGTATTTGATTTACGGTATTGGAATTATCTAGCATTCATAAAAAAAAAATGCATCGTAAACAATTGGTGGAAACAGCATTAGGTTTGAAATATGTAAAGCCTCCTCAAGAGGCTATAATAGCCAAAAAAAGAAGCTTGGACAACCAAAAATGTGCAAAACTGCTCATTATTGATTAAATATCAATATAATATGCAATACTATTCTCTTTTTTTATTATTAACTTTATAATTACATTGTTTTTCATTTTAAAACAAACAAAAAGAATTATTGTGTTTATTTACCAAGTATAATGTTAAAAATAATCCATACTGTGCACATTTAACTCAGCAGAATTTTTATTTACTGAGAAAAAAATCTTTTTGCTGTGCAATTTTTTTTTTCTGTGAATGTAATTTTTGTACTTAAGATATTTTACTTTGAATTTCCTTTTTTTTAATATGCATTCTTCTTTTTTAACCTAGGATCTTGATATTTTTCACTACCTCAATAAATTCTAGCCAAAACAAAATGATGGTACGATCACTTCTGATAAAGATATCAAATCATCCCTATAAATGTTTTGTGCCAGAAATCAATAAAATTCTTTAGTGTCTTTGAACAAAACAGTGTAAAAATAATTAAAATGATAATCGAGTAATAAAAAATTCAATCCCATAATATTTGAAACAAACTTTGAAACCAGAAAACTTTCACACGGTAACTTATCAACACAGCAAGAGCACGTTTGTTATAAAGTGCAAATTTTACAACTGATGTAATAGAAATCATTCAGTTTTAAATCAATCCTAATACAATTTACGCTTTAAGGTTATAAACTACCAAAAATATGTTTAAACTAGGTTCAAACCAACCATTCAGTTAGTTCAATGAATACGATTTCTAAATGTTATGTAGTTTTAAACTTTATTGTAACACGGAAATTCATATCGCTCTCAGTGATAAAATTTGTCAAATTATTTGTAAATTACGATAAATAAAATTTTGAACAATGTTCAGAGAACTTTAAAACCGCACCAACAATTTTTCTTCGAAAATGTATTAACACGTTCGCTGCGTTACGGGACATATGTGTCCCGTATCGATCTTCCCATGAGGCGGCACTGCAATTCACAAAACCTTTCTACAGAACGATGGCTCTAGTTCCCGTATTTTTCAAAATATTCAATTTTTATTTCTACCAATACGTTTACCAATAATTGCTAATTCCTGCGCTCGCAATATGTTTATTGGATTATTCTATAGTAGATTATATCATTATACAATCACATTTTTAACCCTATAATTAATTAAAATGCGTTTAATCGCATCGTATCATACAGCTGTACGGGACACATATGCCCCGTACCGCACGAACTGAGTTATGCCTACGGGACACTTACACCCCGTAACGCGCCACAAAGTTTTGAGGATATTGCGCTGCAGCGAACGTGTTAAATGACTAAATCAGTGTGTAATTAGTGTTACATAGTGTCATAAAGGTACATTAAATATAAACTTTCTCCAGGTATGTTATTTAAAATTTTTTTATATTTAATAAATAAGGTTGTGTTCATTGGCATGTACGTATATGTGAATCAATATTGAGCCAAATACGTCATTATAAATAAAATGGAAACTATTCCAAAAGCAGTTGAATGCCCCACACGAGTACAGGGTGTCCCAGATATCATGTACAGTATGAAGATCTTGTTAAAAGTAAGAGAGACAGAGTTGGTTAAACGGGTCAAAATTATCTACAATTTAATAGCAACTATTTTATGACAAAAAAATCTTCAAAAAATGTAATAGTTTTTTTGCATTAATGAAAAACCAAAATGACGTTTTTAATTTTTGCTTATAACATGCTTATTTAAAATCGTACTAAAAATATTTTTCAACATCATCAGGAAACTTTTTTGCGTTAATTTGAAATTTCCTATTTTGCTGTCCTTACTTGTTTATTATTTTAACATTAACGTTCTTAACACGTTAAGCGCCATTTGTATCCATACGGATACAAATCATTTTGGCCCGATGGACCACCAGTATCCATTTGGATATAAAATAAACTATCTAAAAAACATGAAAAATTACATATTTTAAAGCAAACAAATTTGTTATCAAAATAGTATTCAGGGCACACCATTTAAAAAAATTGTCGATAATGGCACTAGTCGACGAGTACTGATGTATTCACCAAAATACATAGTGTACAAAAAGTAACGTAGCGGATCAATATCTTGTCTTGTGACAACTTTACAAAAAAAAGTTTCAAATAGAAGTTGTTTGTGGTAATTTACTACATAACATAAAATTATTTTTAACTCTACAGTGTTTTGTTTTTGCGTACCGATACGTCATTTTTTTTTCTTAAATAGAACACCCTGTATATTTTGCACTTTTCAGATGCAGAATTAAATTGTCTTTCAAAAATTATAGGATTTATGTGTCAAAAATTAATCGTTTTCGAGTTATTTCAGTTTTTATGAAAATTTTGACAGAAACAGGACTAAGGAAATATTGAGATTTCACAACATAGCAATTTCAGAACAAATTCCTTTGAATATTTGTTCTACGATAGTATCATAGTGATTGCTGACTAGTTAAAATTTTAAAATAATACACAGTGTGTTTTTTATGCTCGGTCCAATTGGTTAAACTTCAAACACGGATAAGTCAATTTTTTTAAATAGAACACCCTATATAATTTACAATCGATAATTTAATTACCTTTAAATTCGTTAAAGGTCTATTATGTCTAAAATTAATATTTCTCGAGTTATTGCGGTTTTCATGATAATTAATGGGCACAAACAAAATATTTAATAGAAGCTATATATGTATAGACCTACCATATTTCTGCCAAGTCAAACCGGGTCATGACGACCTTTTTTTTTCAATCATCTGTTCATAATCCGCGTGAAAACGTCTTACAACAAAATGACAGTAAAACATTGGCTCTTCAATCTTTATAGTTACCCGCGCGGACATATTTTACAACAAAATCAGTGTGGAAAAACTGTTTTTTTTTTTTTAAGAAACCGGGACAAACACGAAACCGATCGGATCATAACCTCAAAACCTGAACGTATGATAGGCCTACACAATGTATGTTTTAACAGTAATATAAATTTTAATGAACTTATAAAAAGTTAATGATACTTAAAAGTTAATTTATTTTAAGTATTAGTTTATCATAAAAAAATATTAAAAAGTTAGATGGCCCGGTTTTATTGTGCAATATTTTTAACGCACATCGATTAGTATAAAAATGTAAAATTAACAGAAACTTTACAGGAATTTAAACTATGACATTTGAAAATTAAACTCGTGCTATCTTACCAATATTTCGGATTTACTTCATCATTCTTTGCATAATGGTCACACTCATTCAAACTCCATAACTTACTAATAAATGGGGTTAATGTTAAACTGGAGGTATAATACACACGTCGGACCGAAATGGCCGCTACATAATAAAACAAAGGGGCGCTAAAGCAATACGTTGCCTAGAATATAATGAAAATATGCAATATTAAGTGTATAATGGATAAAACCCCTGTATGAGTAGTTTAACGCAAACACTGTACGCTCACAGGTAAACACAATATCGCTATTTCGGTGTGAGCTTTCCAAAAATTAGCCAAATGTAAACACATTTAAAATCTGTAGTTAGAGGACTTGTAGGCACAGAACACGCAGTAAGTTTTTGTGGACGATCACAGAACACTTGGACGATACAAAATCGGCGGTTAAGCTATCACACAAAACAACGCCACACGCGGCCTCTTGTCACTTCAATGCCCGTTTGACTTATAGATGTGTCTAAAGATACGATTAACGGTTGTGTTTTACGACACAATCTAACCTAAAGGACAGATTCGGCAATTTTATGTTGTAAGATCTAATGAAAATTAACATTTAAATGAAATATTTTTGTAATAAAACACAATGTAGAGGTAGACACATGATAATCTTTTAATGTAATTATCTCCTATAAATAAAGTTTTCATGAGAGTGTTATCTATTATTATGTAAGCAGCTACAGCAAATGATGTCTTCTAGCACTTGTAGATTAAACTAATGTATATTTTAGTAATAATTGTTTAGTCTGGCCCAGTGACGGACTGGGAACAAAAATCGGCCCGGGCATTCAGATTATAGAGGCCCACAGCCAGGGTTGGTCAAAATTTAATTTTTATTTAAAAAATCAATTGATTTAAATTTAAAAAATTAAGAACTTTTGATGTTTTTGATTTTTTTCAAAGAAACTTGACTATTATTTTTCACAACTCATTTATTAATTTTTCACGTTACATATATTCTTTATACAGCGTCATTCAAAAAGTATGCAACAAATGGAATAATTTTTTATCATGAATTTTATTGTAAATTTTTAGTTCTTGATAAAAGTTGGTGCATTGCCTCAAACTAATTTTAAGATAACATTTTTTTTTTTAAATTCATACAGCACTAGATTTTAGCGATTTCAGAAATATTCATAAGAGTAATGTGCCCTTATTGAAAACAACTTACCTATACAAAAAAAAATCATGGGAAAAGATTATTTAGAATTAATAATAAAACCAAAATGTAAAATTTGACGTTAAAATTTCAATTTTTATTTTTGAAGTAATTTTAACATTCAAAAAGTCTGCAACAAATGGAAAGATTTTTATTGTGGGTTTCTCAAAAAATTTTATCCCTAGGAAAAGTTGGTGCATGGTCTAAAACTAATTTCAAGTTTCAAAAAAATTCAATAAAAATTCATGACACTAGATTTTAGCTATTTTAGAAATATTTGCAAGAGTAAAGTGCTAGTATTTTAAGAATTTTAAAAAAGTTTCAAAAAAAGTTTTTTGAAAACCTAAAATACGGGCACTTTACTCTTGCGAATCTTTCTAAAATCTCTAAAATCTAGTGTCATGAATTTTTAATGATATTTTTCCATCTTAAAATTAGTTTTAGACCATGCATCAACTTCTATGGCCCACTAAAAGCTTTATGTGGTAACCACTTACGCAGACTTAATAAACTCGCATCAATATATTTATTATGAATGTGTTTAATAAACAATGTGTTTTATAAAATAAGTAGATTATGAAACTACTATATACACATGCACACGCCAACTATAGCTATGCGTCAGGTTTCGGATAATATCGGGACTATTTCTGAAGCACGAGTGGCGCGATCAAACGCTATTGCGTATTGTGGAGCCCCTGAAAAACGTTAAGATTGAATACGAACCGTATTATACGGGCAAATGTTATAATGCCACCTTTTATCATAATTTTTGCGCTCCTTTTACTTCAGCGCCGAACTTATTGAGCCCGTAGCTTAGACCGGCCCAAACCGGCCCATTCGGGCACCGGCCCTTCGGGCATTTGCTCGAACTGCCAGATGGCCAGTCCGGGCCTGGTCTGGCCAATACAAATCACAGACGTATCATGAAATTGATTTAATAAGAGAGGAATTTTATCCTTTGCTTTGGAAAACAATCTACCGATGGTGATAGTATCGATCAAGTTTAACAATAAATAAGTTTAAGTTGATAATGTGAATTAGGTTTTTTTTTGTATTTCGTTATTAAGATAAACACTTCCCCCATAAAAACACTGTATACCTATAACAATTCTATATATTTTTTTAAATCGGATGATCAACGTATTTGCCATAAAGTTCGCAAAAAAAAAAAAACGATCATTAAAACTGGGCAGCTTCGTCAGTTTTAAAAGCTCCATACGATTAAGGCCTTTGCGTAACAATGAATACCTAGTATAATATTTATACTAATAATAAAGTTATAAAAAAAAATTGAAATCAAAGTTTTTCAGAATTTGATGTTTCAGGAACTGGGCACAATATGCAGATTTTCAGTTTAGATTTTTACAAAGCATGTAACAATATATTTCTTTACTAATTTAAGTTTGCATTAAACTTGCTGAAAACCATGTTACATCCAGGGCTGTGCAGTCGGAGTTTAGAAGAAATTTCTGTCAGTGGAGTCGGAGTCGGAAAAAATGTACTGACTCCGAGTACAACAAAAAATTGCGAGATGGTCCTTTGCCGCAAAATTTAAAATCAAATTTTAAATAATTTTTTTTCCTCATATTACACATCATAAAAATGTCTTGGTATATAATTTTGTCAAAAAAGTTGAGAGGTGACCCTTTGTGTAAACAACGTGTTTTAGTGCCGCATTATAAAACCCAAATTCGGGAAATAATAGTCACAATAAATTACGCGAAAGTATACAGAGGGAAAGGAGAAAGAGGGATTAGGGGCTGGGAGTGTTAGTGAAACAAAAATAAAAAATAGGAATAGATATAAGGCCAAGTGATATCGGTGAGCAGAGATAACCCGTCCGAAAGGTTGACTTGCGGGAAATCTTTGACGCCTTGCCGATAGGCAACACAAAGTACACCCAGACAGAAAAGAAAGCTGCCTACAAGACAAAATGAACTACGAGGACTACTCGAGGGATGAAGGGAGGAGAAAAAGAACCAGAGATGACGAAATGTTTAAAAACAGTACAAAGACGGAAAGATCACCGACTAAAACACGAAGAAGTAACGACGAGAAAATGGATATGATGATAAATATGATGAAAGACATAAAAATGGATATGCAGAACGTGAAAACCGGAATGCAGGGGGTTAAATCAGAAATACAAGATATAAAGTCAGATACAAAGGGGATGAGAAGGGAGCAAAGAGAATTTAGAGATGAAATGAAAATACTGAAAATGGAAAACAAGAAACTAGTTGCGGAACACGAAAGGATAAAGAAAGAGAACGAGGAAATTCGGAAGGAACTGAGCAATATTAAGAGAGATATGAATTGGTTAGAAAAACAAAAAAGAGGGAAGAATGTAGTAATAACAGGATTACAAATGGACCATACGGAAGAAAACGCCCTAGCAGAAACACTAAACAAAGTTATAGAAAAACACCTAGAAATTAAAGTTCAAATTAAGGAAGCACATAAATTGGGACCGAACATATGTCTGATAGAACTAGACAATATTCAAGACAAGAATAGGATCATGCAAAACAAACAAAAACTTAATAAATTGAAAGACTAACGTATTTTCATTAACCATGATCTAACCAAAGTAGAAAGATACATGCAAAAGCAGATACGAGCAAGAGCACATGAAGAAAGACAAAAAGGAAAAACTGCACAAATAGGATTCAGTAAGGTTATAATCGAGGGACAGGAATGGAGATGGAACAAGGATAGAGAACGACTAGAAACAGCAAAAAACTAACCGAAATAACAAGAAATGGATGTGTAGGAAAAGACCAGGCAAAGAACAAGGAAAAGAGTATGGAAACAACGCATAAAAACAAAAATAGTAAAACAATAATATACGAACCCAAAATTAAAATGAAAAGGAAAAAGGGTAAAAAGAAAAATAGAAAAAGAAACAAAACAAGAATTGGCACATGGAACGTGCGGACAATGCTGGAGATAGGGAGAATGGAGGAGATAGCATACCAAATGATGGAATATAAAACCGGAATTTTAGCACTACAAGAAATTAGATGGAAGGGAGAAGGGAGAGTAGAGAAGAACTACACACTATACTTCGGAGGGGAGACAAAACAGGGCAAAAATGGAACTGGGTTCATGATTAATAAAGAATTTAAGAAAAAAATTAAAGAGTTCAAAAGAATAAACGGAAGAATATCATACTTGATAGTGAAAAATGACATCGCAGACATTAAAATAGTAAATGTATACGCACCAACAGAAGACGCAAGCGAAGAAGAAAAAGACGATTTTTATGAAGATCTAGAAAAAACATGTGATAACTCAACAAAACACGAGACACTCATAGTGATTGGAGATCTAAATGCTAAAATTGGTAAGGAACGACGACTACACAATATAGCAGGGAAAGAGACAATACATGACATAAACAATGATAATGGAGAGAGAGTGTGTAACTTAGCGACAGAAATGAACATGTATATAGCAAGCACAAAGTTTAAACATAAAAGGGAGCATAAGGAAACTTGGATAATACCAAAACGAACAACAGGAAACCAAATCGACCATATACTAATCAGCAAAAGAAGGGAAAAAATGATACAAGATGTAAGATCCTACAGAGGGGCTAATGTTGATACTGACCATCATTTAGTAATAGCAGAGGTAAAGCTAAGAGTAATCTGTAAAATGGGAAAACAGCTAATGAGAAGAAAATAGAACGTAGAAAACTTAAAGACAGAAAGCAACCAAAGAAGATATGAAAATGCCATGAAACAACAACTAGCAAAAAACCAAGAGGAAGAAAATATTGAAGAAGAATGGAGAAATATAAAAAATAGTATAACTAGCACAGCAGAAAATACACTAGGCAGAGAACAAACCAACAAAAAACACAAATGGTTTGACAGTGAATGTGAAACAGTATTAAAAGCAAAGAGGAGTAACAGGATGAAATGGTTAAATACGGGAGCAGCAGACGTCTATGAAAAATACAAGAAAAGCAGGAAAGAAAGTACAAAGCTAATGAAACGGAAAAAGACATTATGGATCGATAAAATAATGGATGAAATAGAGAAAGATAATCAACACAACGCAAAGCTATACAGGCAAGTTAGAAAACAAAACAGGAAAAGAGCTACCGTGAATATAGATAGCGAAAAATGGGAAGAGCATTTTAAGAAATTACTGAATAGCGAACATGAAGACATAGAAAATATAAGCAGCGAAGAAATCAATAATGAAGACGGAGACCAGATGACACCCACCCAAGAAGAGTGCTATAAAAAGATATACAAGATGAAAAATAAAAAAGCCGCAGGACCGGACGATATAAGTGCAGAATTAATAAAGTATGGGGGAGAAGAACTAAAGCAAAGAATATACAGACTAATAGCACAGATATGGACACAAGAGAGAATGCCTAACGACTGGAAAAGTGGAATAATCGTCCCAATATACAAGAAAGGTGACCCAAAGAACTGTGAAAACTACAGAGGAATATCGCTACTAAACACAGCCTATAAAATACTTACACTAATAATACTAGAAAGAATAAAAGAATACACAAATACAGGAATAGGCGTATACCAACATGGCTTTAGACAAGGAAGATCCACCATTGATGCAATATTTACGCTAAACCAGATTATAGAAAAATGCTACGAGAATAATATAGAAATACAAAGTTTTTTATTGATTTTAAACAAGCTTTTGATAGCCTAAAGCGAAATGTAATATACACAGATGCAGAAGAAATAGGAATCCCAAACAAGCTAGTGAGATTAATAAAAATGACTATGGAGGGATCAAGAGCAGCAATACTATCACACGAAGGAATCTCTAAAAAATTTGAATTTAACAAAGGGGTCAAACAAGGCGATGGGCTATCAGCTACAATATTTAACATAGCGCTAGAAGGCATAATTAGAAAATGTGGAATAAAAGGGACAATTATTGAAAAATCAGCACAAATAGTGGCATATGCCGATGACGTAGCATTAATAGCAAGAGACAGGAAAACTTTAAAAAAAGCACTATCGAAAATCGAGACGGAGGCCAAGAAAAGAGGACTTGAAATAAACCAAGAAAAAACAAAATATATGGAAATAAAAAAGAAACATACCGAAGGGGAAAACAGAGAAGTAATAGTAGGAAATCATACCTTCAAGTAGAAAATTTTAAATATCTGGGAACAGTAACTAATTGCCAGAACCACAAGGGGGAAGAAATGAAACAACGGATACAAGCGAGATACAAAGCATATTATAAATATAAAATATACATGAAAGAGAAGAAAATTAGTAATAATACAAAAATGCGAATCTATAAAATAGCAATACGGCCTGTGGTGATATACGGAGCAGAGACAATGTGCATGACAAGAAAAGAAGAAGAAAATTTTAAAATCTATGAGAGAAAAATAGTGAGGAAAATGTATGGAGCAAGAAAAATATAAGAGGAATACATAAGGTTAACGAATAACGAAATTAAAACAATGCTAAAAGGGGAAGATATAGTCAAAGTAATAAAAGCTGCAAGAATTCGATGGTATGGACATATAAGTAGAAGAGAAGAACATTCGATACTTAAAAGGATCACAAAATGGAAACCACAAGGGACGAGATCGAGAGGAAGACCAAAAATACGCTGGGAAGACCAAGTGATCGCCGATATAGGAAAAATGGGAATAACGGTATGGAGAAAGAAAATGCTTGATAGGAAAATATGGAAACAAATAGTGCAAGGCGCAAAGACAAACAACGACCTATAGGAAGTGAGAACTGAAATAGCGGAGTGACTACCCGGACAATAATAGTCAGTAGAGCTCGAAAGAGCGGCTATAATTCCATTCATGGAATGTACAGCCTACTATAATAATAATTTAATTTTGTTGGAGTCGGAGTTGAACTACTAAAATTATCAGGAGTCGGAGTTGACTTTTTTTTACCGACTCCGCAGCCCTGGTTACATCATACAGTCCCCATAACACATTTAGCATATGACACTATAAAGTGAACAAATAGTTTTCACACAGGATTAAGAGCACATAAAAATTATCAACAGTCCTTATTTGGAGGAAAAATTTGAAAGCTCTTCAAGCAATAGGGTTTATTATTGTGGTCCATTGCAAAATAAGATTTAAAATGCAATATGTGAGAGTTTAATTAACCTTCCGGGGAACCCAGATTGCACATTTGGTGAATTAAAGTTCATAGTTTAACTTTTCTATGCAAAAACTACACTAACAGTAACTCTTTACGTAACGAAAATTTATTTAATTTTGGCATTCAGATTGTAGAGGTCCACAGCCAGGTCAAAATTTGATTTTTATTTAAAAAATCAATAATCATTGATTTAAATTTAGAAAATCAAGAACTTTTGATGTTTTTGATTTTTTTTTTAAACTTGTTTATTATTTTTCCTTTTCACAACTAATTTATTAATTATTATATTCTCTATACAGCGCCATTCAAAAAGTATGCAACAAATGGAATAATTTTTTATTATGAATTTTATTGTAAATTTTTTAGTTCTTGATAAAAGTTGGTGCATTACCTCAAACTAATTTTAAGATGAAAAACATTTCATAAAAATTCATACAACACTAGATTTTAGCTATTTCATATTCACAACAGTAATGTGCCTTTATTGAAGAGTTACAAAAAAACCTCATGGGAAAAGATTATTTAGAAATAAAAATAAAACCAAATGTAAAATTTAACTTTAAAATTCCAATTTTTATTTTTGAAGTAATTTCAACATTCAAAAAAACTACAACAAATGGAAACGGTTTTTATTATCGGTCTCTCAAAGAATTTTATTATTAGGAAAAGTTGGTGCATGGTCTAAAACTAATTTTAAGTTTCAAAAAAATTCAATAAAAATTGATATAACATTAGATTTTAACGATTATAGAAATATTTGCAAGAGTAAAGTGCTAGTATTTTAAGAATTTTAAAAAAGTTCCAAAAAAACTTTTTTGAAAACATAAAATACTGGCACTTTACCCTTGCGAATATTTTTAAAATCGCTAGAATATAGTGTCATATGAATTTTTCTTGATATTTTTCCATCTTAAAATTAGTTTTAGAGCATGCATCAACTTTTACTACCCACTAAAAGCTTTATATGGTAACTACTTACACAGACTTAATAAACTCGCATCAATATATTTATTACCAGGGGTTTGGAGCGGAGCTGGAGCGCGGAGCAATGGGTTTTTGCCCGGAGCGGGAGCGGAGCCCGGAGCAAATAATTTTGATTGCTCCACTGCTCCACTTTACTATTATAAACTACATTTTTTTTTTTAATGAATTATTCTCATGGGTATAGTATTTAATAAAATTATAAATAAACTAAATTTGATTTTTTTGAAGTAAAATTATTATAATGTGTTATTGATAATGAATTAAGGCTATTTGCCTTTTTATATTATTTATATTTGCCTTTGTCGATGAATAAATGTGGACTGTATTTTTATAATTTGTTTATATTACATGTTTTTTATAATAATTTTCTATACATAACTACCAAAAGTATCTATGACTATATTATAACTACGCCTCAACATACCCTATTAATTATTAGGAGTATGATTTAATCGTACATAATGTAACTTTTCTGAATATTAATTTTCATTATTTTCATAACTTTTTAACGGCGAGCGTAAAATTTTTTTTAAAAGCATAATCAAATTAAACATAAAAATATCTAAAAATAATCTTAATAAATATTTTCGATATTTACAATAATAACGGAGATATGACACATTAGTAATATGACAAAAAAACACTTTTTATTCGATAACTCGAAAACTGGAAATGATAGAATATTTTTGAAAACGGTTCTGAGTTTGTCTCAAAAAACTGCACATTTTTGGTAATTTAACCGTTTCTCTATCTTAAATATTAACCGAGATACCCATGCAATCCCATCGAATTTGGACCACCCTGTATTTGAATTTTGAAAAAATTTAAAGAACTTTTTTTAACTTTTGAAGATCAATAATTTGTTCATTTATTTAACTTCATTTGTTTCTTAGGGTCAAATATTGTAATTTTTGGTCCATTTCCACATATCTCATAAAATTTTAGCTTTGTTTTAAAAAACAAATTTTTAAATAAAAAAACTTATTTTATTAATATTTGGAGCAAGGAGCGGAGCTGGAGCAGGCATCTTGATGCCGGAGTGGAGCTGGAGCGGAGCAACTAAAAAATTGGACTGCTCCAAACCCGTTTATTACGAATCTATTTGTTAAACAATGTGTTTTATAAGATAAGCAGATTATGAAACTACTATTTACACATGCACACGCCATCTATAGCTATGCGTCAGGTTTCGGATAATATCGGGACTATTTCTGAAGCACGAGTGGCCCGATCAAACATACGACTCTATTGGGTATTGTGGAGCCCCAGAAAAAACATTAAGATTGAATACGGGCAAATGTTATAATGGCACCTTTTATCATAATTTTTGTGCTCCTTATACTTCAGCGCCGAACTTATTAAGCCCGTAGCTTAGACCGGCCCATTCGGGCACCGGCCCTTCGGGCATTTGGCCGGACTGCCAGATGGCCAGTCCGGGCCTGATTCTAACTGTAAACTTCTGCCCTGGATTATGTGGATTAACCCTAATTAACTTTTCTAAGAGTTTACCCAGTTTAGATTATAAAATTCAACTGGTATTGTTCGTCACCACATCCAAATATTCAGGTATTTATTCACACTTTTATAAAATGCAAACAGATTTGTCCGATGAACAAGTAACCTGTACGTACGACATATGCTTGGAGTGCGCTCTGAAAAATCCAGTAGCACGGAATTTTACAGTTTCCGCAGTCTGCGGCTAAAAAGTGTCATACACATATATCGAGCTATTACGTAGAATATGAAGCACAGTATGCTATAGCATGCTAAAAAATACGGCAGAAGTGATCTGTTGCTTCAAAAAGTGCTTAAAACACGCCCGCGTAATATTCCGGTTCCCGCACATGAGCCACTAAGATTAAATGCGGAATAATACGGTTCCCGCAGTGAAAGGGTTAATATGTTTCGGATTGACGATATTGGGTTAAGAAAAATTTCGATGATTTAATAAGTTCACTGCCAAGGCTCAAGTGCATGAACCGCTCACGTAGGACAACACCTTGTAGCTGTAAAAACTCTGTACAAGATATCGCGTAGCTGGGGTACGTGATAGACTTTTGTTAATTGCCCATGTATTGCACTAATTTTACATGTAAAACCAATTCTGCGCATGTCAGTGTTTCAAAATATATCATTTATAAATATTTATTAATCAGAAAATCAATTTAATTTCTTTAATATATTTGTAGTATATCCATTACCTTAGTTTGTATTGTTTTTTTAAAAGTTTTTTACTTATTTTTTGTTACAAATGTGCCATTAACATTTTTCTAGCATGCTTTATACAGGGTTCTCGTTTTTCGAGGGTCACTATGGGGATCTCGTAAACGGTAAGAGTTACGACTTCGGTTAAATTAGGGCAAAGTTGTATATTCAGATGCTTAATAATTCGACGCAAACAGAACTTATCTAGCTCTATTAGTTTTTGAGATATAGGGAAAAAAGTAAAAAAGTGGATTTTTTTTTGCCCGTAACTTTTTTATTTGATGTTGAATTTAATTTCTGTTAAAAGTTTTTCATGGCCACTTTTTGCAAGGAATCAAAATCCCCAATTGTATTTTCCGTGCGACGTTTCGTTTTTTTTAAACCATCATCAGGTCAATTTTTTCTTATGGACGCTATATCTGATTTTAACGCCAATTTGTAGAGCATTTTTTCTGAATTCGACAATGTATAACACAACACATTTTTCAAACAATTGTTAAAAATGGCAAAAACAAATATTTTATTTGAAACAAATCCTAATCGGCATAGTAAATAATTGTCTTTGTCCCTTTTTCCTTGAAAGCACGTAAGTAAACCGCATGAAATTACTATTAAAGGAATTTAATTAAAAAAATAGGTATTAAAAAATATGTTAGGAATCCATTAACATTGTCCACTTATTAGCAAATATTTTTAGAATATTTTCTTTGGTTAAGTAACAAATTTCTCTAATGTGTTTGTAATCCTTATTTGGTATACAATTATTTTTATTTGTAACAAAAAAATAACGAGTTAATGACTTCTAATAACCAAAAAGCGTAAACAGATTTCTGGACGTTTTTTTTGTAAACTATGAACACTTATATTATTTGATTACGAAAATTTTGTTACAAATAATTGTATGCCAAATAAGGATTAAATACACATTTTAGAGAAATTTATTACTTAACCAAAGAAAATATTCTAAAAATATTTGCTAATAAGTGAACAATGTTAATGCATTCCTAACATATTTTTTAATACCTATTTTTTAAATTAAATTCCTTTAATAGTAATTTCATGCGGTTTACTTATGTGCTTCCAAGGAAAAAGGGACAAAGACAGTTATTTACCATGCCGATTAGGATTTGTTTTAAATAAAATATTTGGTTTTGCCATTTTTAACAATTGTTTGAAAAATGTGTTAAGTGTTATACATTGTCGAATTCAGAAAAAAATGCTCTACAAATTGGCGTTAAAATCAGATATAGCGTCCATAAGAAAAAATTGACCTGATGCACGGAAAATATAATTGGGGATTTTGATTCCTTGCAAAAAGTGGCTATAACAAAGTTTTAACAGAAATTAAATTCGACATCAAATGAAAAAGTTACGGGCAAAAAACAAATATCCACTTTTTTACTTTTTCCCCTATATCTCATAAACTAAAAAAGCTAGATAAGTTCTGTTTGCGTCAAATTATTAAGCACCTGAATATACAACTTTGCCCTAATTTAACCGAAGTCGTAACTCTTACCGTTTATGAGATCCCCATAGATAGTGGCCCTCGAAAAACGAGAACCCTGTATATCACAACTTTGTACAAACATATAGTTTTTGTTTTATTTTGCATCAATAAACATAATACAATTATTTTTTTCTGGTAAGCCTTCAAACGCCAACTATGCTTTATTCAGAGGCCAAGCATCCAGTTTAACATGCGTATACTATAAACTAACTCGTACTTGGCCTAGGTCAGATATCAATTAACTGGTATACTTGTATTTTGCGTGTGAAGTGCGAAAACCAACTACGGGTATACTCGTAGTTGACAGAGAACGTGTTAAAAAAAATGTATCATCAAAACACTAAACCAAAAATCAGTTATCATAATTTATACCTCCAGGTAACTATTAACAACTTAATTAAAAACTTTTTAACTGATATACAAAACCAGCAGTTCATTAAACGAATTTAAAACTTACCCTTACGTTCTTTTCACACTCATTCACATTATCTTGCTGTGATGTAGAAGCAATATCTGTATGTACGCCATGAGATTTTAAAACTTCCTGCAGAAATTTATTGGAAGACGAACAATGAGCATCTAAATTTTTGGCTAAAAGGAAACATATCTAGATTATTAAAAACAAAACTTATTGTTTAGTCTATACCTAGTGGCAATTCCTTGTTAATGAATGTCCCAAATTCACTGCTTAAATTATTTTCGCTTAAGAATGCCCAAACACAAGCATAAAAATGGATACATTTAGGACTATCTTCGGCATCTTCTTTATAACAGGAGTGACCTATTGATTATATACACATATTTACATAGTTTATAATTTTACATCAACGAACCTGGATACTTCTTGCAAGCACAATAATATTTATCAAAACCCTCCTTTCCTTTCAACATATTAAACGTGAAATGTAAATATCCTAAGGGATGCTTTGGTGTAGCTTGACATTTCACAGCCATTACAGTTTTCGATATTCTTTGAACCAGAGCTCCTTCTGCTTCACTAGCCAATGTCCACAACTTAGCTTTTATATCATCATTCCAAGGCAACGACTTTAACACTTCTTTTTTGATATGTAATGGTTCCGCTAAATCAATACTTTTTATGGCAGACTCTATATGGATACAAATGGAAGAAACAGCTTTTGGTTCATTTTCATGACATTTCAAAATTGAGTCATCAAACAATCGTTGACAAGAATCAACAAAACATAAAGCAACTTCAGATAAAGTAATATTGTGGTCAGATTTTTCTTTTGCTGTTGGCATAATAGGAAGCTGAACGAATCCTCGATAATCTGGACCTTTACCTTTGACTCTTACAGAAAAAACTTGCCTCGAAACACCAGTAACAAGTTTAACTGCATCTAAATTAGCTGTTCGTTTGTAACCTGAATCTTTAAATACAGCATCACAGCGTTTATTTTTGCACATTAAACCCCTCGTGCCATTATAAAAACCACACTTAAAACACTTCTTAATGCCTCTTTTTGTTGGACGTCCTAAGTCTGCTAACAGATTAACGGTATTTATATTTGTTGAAATTGTTAAATGCGAATCTTCGTTTGACATTTCGGAACACTAAAATGTTAGGTTAATTTATAATTTTACACACATCGCCGCACCAAGCACTACTGACGGCATATATTGCACACTACAACATTATTTATGTGTTTTATGAAACATTGAGTACTTCAAACATCACCAATATACCGTGATATAAGTGCGATCATAAGTTTTGCATGTATTTTAGAAATTCAAGTTTTATTGCTTATTATTTACTACACCTTGTGTTGTCATTTTACAAATTTGTATAAATTGATGGTGGGTGTATTAAGGTGTTGTAGATTGTAGATACCAATTGCAGTGGAATGAATTTTGTTATAAGATAAATATTTTTGTAGTGTTGTCTTCACCTGACTAGATAAAAGTGCGTAATAATGAGTGTGAATCAAATTTCTTCGCTATTGAAGCAAGCCATTACTACATTTACCTGTAAGCGAGAAGTATTTAATCAAAATTTGGAAATTTTGAAAGCAATCTTAGATAAAACTACATCTGATGATATTAATCTACATCCACAATTTATGACGGAAGCTCTGTGGAAGAATCACCGTAAAGCACCTGTAACTTACATTGATATATTTGAAAATGATTTACTTTCATTGGGAGTGTTTATATTAAAACCGGGCATGAAAATACCACTTCATGATCATCCAGAAATGTATGGACTTATCAAAGTTGTAGCCGGAACTGTTAAAATTAGAAGTTTCACTGTATGTCATAACATAACACAGGAAGAAACTAGGCAAAGTGTGAGTCCAAGAAATGCACAGTTAACATTAACAGCTGAAAAACACCAAGAAGTGTTAGCTGAACCAATGTCTGAGAGCTGTATATTAGATCCAAATAATAAAAATTTGCATGAAGTAGAAAGTGTAGGGGGACCTGCTGCCTTTGTAGATATTCTGTCACCACCTTATGAAACAGAAATTGTCAATTATGGTCCTAGAAAATGCAATTACTTTAGAGTTACAAATGAAGTTTCACCCAATATTGTGAGGCTTGAAGAAATCAATACACCACAATGGTTTTGGAATGATACATACCCGTACACTGGTCCTGAGCTACAACAGCACGAAATGTTTCAAAAGTAAATATGTACCTGCATAAATTAAATCAACAGTGATATTTTTTAAGCATTATTACGCTTTTTGTTAACTAATGTAAATTGCTGTGCCCCCAAAATCACCATTTGTAACATCTTGCATTGTTTATTCACATTTATGGAACTATTACGAGTATCCAAGTTGTCAATAACATGATGTTTGGTTTTGTTATTACATGAATTTACTATTCAATTTATTTTGCGTTTGATTTGTGAAGTACAGATTATTTTGTTAAAAATCATATTGTGTTACATACATTTTCTATATGTACAATTCCAATTTTCCTTATGTTTATCTTACCAATAGGGCTGGGTTATATATCTATATAAGAAAATATCAAAAAATTTTAATATCTGTTCAATAATCAGTTTTGTTATATTCTTTATTTTATTTACAATATACAATAAATTTTGATATCACCCACCCCTACGTATCAAAACTGCAAAATATTTTATGTTGATAAGAATTTACATTATGTTACATGAATTTACTGTCTATGCTAACTATAAATTTTTAGTTGTATGATTAATACCAAATATTGAAATCTTTAGTCAATAGTTTATATTGTCGAACTGCATGGATTATTTATTATCCAAGGAGACTTTAAATTTTCATTTGTATTTTACCCAACATAGTGAAATGTTTTATTATTTTATGTAAATTTATTTACGGTATATATTTTGATACCTTTAACCGAATGTATTCTACTTATTCAAAATAAATAATAATTTACAGCTTTGGTTTTACTTTTAATTCGGTTAAATAGAAATGAAAACAATATTAAATTTTATGCTTCATGGCAAGTCGTAGCATAGTACTTTCCAGTTTTTTTATTTGTAAAAATGTCAAAAGTAAATTGTACGTACCTTATTAAGTCTAAAAAAAGCTGATTTGTTATTGGAAAACAACAAAAAAGATATAGGGATGATTAAATAGTTAAATATTCATCCTATTTAGGACCAACCTTAAATTTAAGAAACGCTTTTCCTTTATTTTAAGCATCGATAAAAATCTCTTACTAGGACTTGTTTAACTCTTTGGTTGCAGAATAAAACTTTGCTGGTTGCCAAATTACGCCAGTTTTCCAGCAAACCAGTTTATGCTTACTTAATTTTTTAAATTTTTTTTGGCAATATTTCAGTTGGTTGCGTTTTCTATTTGTAGCAGAAAAGAACGCCTATCTTATCAGATTTTTTTATATCGCTTTCCATTTTGGCACCACCGACCAAAACTGAAATTTCATCATTTTTGAAAAAGTACTTTAACTTCTTTATATATTATTTATTATTTATTGTTGCAAAAAATAACCGGGATATGGCTAATTTTGCAAAAATTTCCCTATCAAAGTTTGCCATAATTTCATAAACAAGTGATGTTTGCAATTATTAAACAACTAACGTCATATCCAAGTAAATTTTTAAGCAAATCCTTGTATTCTTTCGTATTTTATAACTGTTTATCGTGGTATCGTGAACATGGCTAAATTTGAACACTTTGAAAATTTTACATTGTAAGGCGCGGTGCACACATATGAAACACATATGAAACTAAATTATATAAAACATATAGGACGGGGAAGAAGAATTAAAGAAAAAGAAATTAAAGATTAACACGAATAAAACAAAGGTTATGATGATAGGTAAAGATCATAAGCAACTTAACATAGAACTGAACCAGGAAAAAATAGAACAGGTGGAAGAATATAAATATCTGGGAATTTGGATAGAGAGAGAAGGTAACATAGAAAACGAAATAAAAGAAAGAATAAGCAGTGCAGCTAAATTATATCACAGTATGAATAGATCGATAATAAGAAAAAGAGAAATAAGCAGGAAAACAAAAATGACTATTTAAAAAACAGTATTCATACCAACCCTGGTGTATGGAAGTGAGAGTTGGGTATTAAATCAGTCGCAGAGAAGTAGATTACAAGCTATGCAGATGAAATACTTAAGAGCTGTAAAGGGAGTCACACGTAGAGACAGGATAAGAAACGAACAGATCAGAGAAGAACTGGAGGTGGAGTCGATACATAGTGTGATCGAGAGAAACCAGCTGAAATAGTTCGGACACCTCAACAGAATGAGGGAAGGAAGACAAGTGAAACGGATATGGGAGGCAAGGGATGGAAATAAACGAGGAAAGGGGAGACCGAGGAAGACATGGAACGGTGAAGTGGCATTAATTTTAAAGAATCGAAATAAGAACTGGACAGAAGCAACAAGAATGGCGAAGAACAAAAAGGAATGGACGAAATTCGTTCATATATGCTTAACATGAATAACTACAAATACCTTACACCTTAGGCGCAGTGGTTTCCAACCTGTGGGGCGCGCCCCCCTAGGGGGCGCGAAACTATTGCAAGGGGGGCGCACAGCTGTTACCAAAATATCATTTTTAAATACATACAAACAAAAAGAACTTTCTTTATACAGAATATGGTGTATTGTTTTGTAGTTCATTAAATAATTCTTATTTACTAGAACAGTATTAATGAAATTAGATTGTAACGAAAAGTGAGGGGGGCGCAAAATTTTTTTTATGAAAAAGGGGGGGCGGAGGTACAAAAAGGTTGGAAACCACTGCCTTAGGGTAACAAGGGTAACAGATTATACAGGGTGGGTCACGACGGACGCGTCGGAGTTTTATGGCGAAACGGTTTATATTTTCCAATTTCTGTCGCTGTTAGATTATGTAAGTCAATAAGGGCTACATTTAAAAAATATTTTCTAATGTACAGGGTGTTCCAAAAAAGAGTGCCATATCAAAGTTATACTTTTTCTTATGGAACACCCTGTATATTTTTACATTTTTGGATTCCTCTTTTAATTTACTTCAAAAAATGTAAAAGGTTATATGGGTCTAAAGTCAACCGTTCTCGTGAAAATTGCATTTTTATGAAAATACAGTATTTTCAAAAATTTTCCACATTTGAAAACTTTGACAAGTCTGAAGAAATTCGCTTGGAGATAAGATTGACAATAGATTATGTAACACTTTGCACCACCTACATTTTTAAAATATTATACAGGGCGTTTTTTACGCTTGGTCAAAGTTTGTGAAACTTTAAACATCGATAACTCATTTTTTTAAATACAACACCCTGTATTTTTTTACACCGTCTTATAGAAAATTTAATTCTCTTTCGAAAACATTAAGGCTGTTTTTCACCTAAAATTTATATTTTCCGAGATATCGCGATTTTATTGTTAATTATTAGGGCAAAGTAATATTTTCAAGTAGGCTATGAAGGTAGACAGCGGTAATTTGAAACAATTAAAAGAAAAAACAAGACACTTATAATTTTATCGTTTGACTACACACTTTTGACATATTTTTATAGGAAAGTTGTAGTTTTACCATCCTTACGTTTAAAAAAAGATTTTTTAAAATCATTTATGCATTTATTTATTGGATCAGTGTTATAAGATAATTACTAAATCCTATAAACCATTTTTTGTCTGTTTGCGATACGACACTGCGACACTCTACCAAAAACAGTACCAACCATGTTTTTTTTTTAAATGTAAAATTAGACAAGTCAGTATTACTTTTTTTTAAAATCAGCGTTCCGTTCTCGTACCTAATACATTATCAATCGGTTTTTAGGACTTGTCAAACGATCAAACTAAATTATATGAAAAATATTGTGGCCCTGATGAGAAACCTATATTTAAACGTAAAAATGGTAAATCTACAACTTTCTTATAAAAAAATGTCAAAAATGTGTAGGCAAACGACAAAATTATAAGTTTCTTGTTTTTTCTTTCAATTGTTTCAAATTACCGCTGTCTACCTTCATGGCTTACTTGAAAATATTACTTTGCCCTAATAATTAACAATAAAATCGAGATATCTCGGAAAATATAAATTTTAGGTGAAAAACAGCCTTAATGTTTTCGAAAGAGAATTAAATTTTCTATAAGACGGTGTAAAAAAATATAGGGTGTTGTATTTAAAAAAAATGAGTTATCGATGTTTAAAGTTTCACAACTTTGACCAAGCGTAAAAAACGCCCTGTATAATATTTTAAAAATGTAGGTGGTGCAAAGTGTTACATAATCTATTGTCAATCTTATCTCCAAGCGAATTTCTTCAGACTTGTCAAAGTTTTCAAATGTGGAAAATTTTTGAAAATACTGTATTTTCATGAAATGCAATTTTCACGAGAACGGTTGACTTTGGACCCATATAACCTTTTACATTTTTTAAATTAAATTTAAAGAGGAATCCAAAAATGTAAAAATATACAGGGTGTTCCATAAGAAAAAGTATAACTTTGATATGGCACTCTTTTTTGGAGCACCCTGTATATTTGAAAATATTTTTTAAAATGTAGCCCTTATTGACTTACATAATCTAACAGCGACAGAAATTGGAAAATACAAACTGTTTCGCCATAAAACTCCGACGCGTCCGTCGTGACTCACCCTGTATAT